>BPLR01000659.1:0-32114 GCA_021605095.1 Caerostris extrusa
GTTTAATGAAAATCTTACAAACAATTATATATTTTTTGTAAAAATTTTTCTCTGATTACATAAGTTTCCAAATCCTACTTCAGCAAGAATCAAATTTATTTTAATAAGATTTATTAAAGATGCCGAGCCATTCACTGTTATTGTTATGGTTTAAATAAGATTTTTCTTCATCCGGTCTCGGTATCTCTGGGAGCATGTTTACCGACTTGTAATTTTAGCTACCATGGTGCGATCCCGAAGATTATGCTGCGAGCGTTGTTTACCACCGGTAATACCAGCGATTCCTTTCGGGGAGGAATGCATTTTCATGATTCATCAGATAAGGCCTCCTACCATTAGTCAGGATAGGAATCACTGGCGGAGGTTTTTAATCTAAAAAGGACAAACACAAGGACGACCTTCCATTTCGAATTTTATGGGTGTCAAGGCAGACTCGGGTACAAAAAGAAAAAGAGAAAATTTTGCTATTACGCATTGTTACTTTGGGAGAGTAAGGTGATAGGAGAATTTAGAGGTTAAAGTGCATGAAACGTCTGGTTCAATAAATTTTTAAACAAAATTTGTGAAAAAAAAAAAAAAAAAAAAAAAAGGAATCTTTATTTAATAAACCATAATTTTTAAGCATTTGAATATTAGTTAGATATATAGTGGATGATATATTTTTTTTTACGGTTCGCAGCATTTTTTACATATATTTTGTATTAAATAAAATTTACCATAATACAATGACACAAATATAATTTAAATTCATAAAAGTGACTTTCGATTAATTAGTCGTAAATATTAAATCTGAATTGTTGACATACCGAAAACCCAAGTAATTAAAAATTTATTTTTAATTTTTATTTTATTTAAATTTATTCTAGTTTCTTTTTTACCTAAAATTTCATACATAAATATCCAGTTGTTTTTTATTTTCCAATAAAAAGAAAATAGAATAGAATTGTATAGAGTTGCCCAGTTTTAAGGTTTAAAAGGGTCTTTGAAATTTAAATGACACAGCAGATATCTAAACCATTAAAAAACCTGGCTGATTATTAAAAAAGGGTTTTTTAATACCTAAAATAAATAACAAATAAATTTCATACATAACTTAATACTCTAAATAATACTCTTTTTTTCCAACATGGAAAAAAAAAATTTTATATAGAAAGTGCGTATTTTTAGATTTTTAAGAGCTTAAAAATGATGATAAGCTATTAATTCGTATCTGGCAATTTTGCCATATGGATTTACGCGTAATAAATTTCATTTAATTTATTAGAAACGTTCAAGCACATTATCTCACGAAAAAAAAAAAAAGCATCAGGATATTGAAGAATACGCAGGGAAAAATCAATTTCAATACTTCCATTTTTAATATTCATTGATTATAAGAATTAAAAATCAAAAGTAAATTTCAAAATCGAAGAGAAGATTTAAAGAAAAAATCTTATTTATCATTATTCATTGAGTCACAATTTTTACTCAGGTAGAAATAGACTAACATGATAATAATTTCTAAGTTAAATGGTACGAAATTTTTCATATAGAATAAGCAATATACAGCAAATTAAGAAATATTCTTGATAATTTACGAATTCCTTTGTCAGTTGTTAAAGTAAAAAGATAAAAAGGCTGAAGGTGTAGAAGAGAGTGGATCGTAGTGGTCAACTATAGTATGAGAACCGATTTATGAATGATAGCTTTGTAGGAAAATGAATGGAGATCTCAAACTTTTAACTCTTGGACAACTGTTGAATGAATGGTTAAAACTTTTTGTTAAATTGAGTACCTATGATCATAAGTTTTAGTTTGTTTCCAGTTTTTGGAATTTTATTGTGGAAAATTTTAATCTGATACTGAATACTTCGGTCCAAGTATTACCCTATCTTAAAAACGAGTGGTAAAAATTTATAGGATAAAGATACTGAATATCGTGAGAATAATGCGCCGCGTAAGCAATCTCGGCGGACAGTGGCTGAGATAAAGAAAATAAAGAAAGCCGATTTCTCCCTCAAGTAAATGTGGAGACACTCCACCTAAACGGCATCCCTTTTTACAGTAGTCGCCTTGTCATGAAGCAATAAAGCAATATATAAACAAGTCTACCTAGAAGTTAACTACTCTATGTGTGGAATGGAGCAACGAGTCCTGCAGCTATTTCAGGTAAAGATAGACTTCAAAGAAAGGCAGACGCACGTCGCCCAACGCAATAAAACAATTTTCTGGTCCCCGAGGAAAAGCGGTAAGTGCCAGTAAAAATCAAGTACTCTATTTAACAATATAGGCTTGAAATGGGTCTTTTCGTCTTTGAATCTCATTGAATGATTTCTGGGAATCAAGCGCTTCACCTAATCACAGGGCGACTGTTAACTAACCCACTAGCAAGTCTACAGTCCTTGACCTGTAGACTAGAAAATCAAAATAAATGCTGATAAAAGTATGCATCGTGTTTACTACTAAAAAGAACCTCTATTAACTTTCCTAGAATTTAAATTTGTAATAGTTAGTTTTCGAATGCATAATCAATATAAAACTAATACACTGACATCATTCGCATTATCTTTCGTTATGATATTGATAGGGTTCATATTCTCATTTTATAACTTATAATTTTTGGAAAGGTTATATTAAGAATAAAAATGTATTTAAATTAATTAATTGACTTTCAGTATTTGATTGGTAATTAAGAGAGAAAACTATAGAAAAATTGTTTTGAAGTTAACAATTTCTCTATTTATTTCTCAAAGTTTGCGTGTGTGTGTCTGCCTTTTGCACACAGCCTCAATTTACATCTAAACTTCGTCAAAATTTACCTAACACAAAGCCTAGATGAACTAAAAACAAAATTTTTTTAATTGGATCAATATTTGTTAAGAAATTACCCAACTAGGTTTTCTGTCTATTTGTCAACTTTTCATGATAGTGAATTTTTCATGATTGACTTTACTTTTTAGGGTTTTTAAAAAAACAGGCTGAATAAAATAAATAAAACATACTAACCGATGAATTGCAGCCACTTAAAATTTTTTTCATAAACAAAAGAAAAAATTTGCATTGCCATTTTATTGTTTATTTTAAAAATGTCCCTGTCAAATCGCAGTCAGGTTTCAAAATTCGAAAGTCATAGGGGTGAGAGTTTAGGAAGGTGGGAGAGTTATAGTATGGAGGAAAAACATGAGATATTTTATATTGTTTTAATGTTTTATTTTTAGTTTTCATACAATATTAGAAAAAAATTTAATATTATGCGTAATTTTTCATCTATTTCTATTTGTGGATAAATTAAAAAAACAACAACTGCTGTATTGTATACTGGATAACCTTCAAGTATCGAATAATTTCTTTGCAACAATATCACTGAAATGTCAACCCAAAGCACAATAATTAATCACATTTATACAACTTTCTTCCATGTTTTATATAGAAATAAATACTTATGGAACAGCATAAAACGCAATAAATTACAAGTGAAAGTTGAAAAAAAAAGTATCTTCAAGCAATATTTTTTTATTTCATAATTCATCTATTAAAATTGAAATTAAATTATTATGAAAAAAATGTATTATAATTTATTATGAAATTTAAATTGTCATATATTTAATAAGTTAATTAATAAAAAATTTTTTAAATAAAATTAAATAAATTAATGAAATATTAAACAAGATTAATAATTCAAGAATTCAATTACTGCATCAAAAACCTTGCTCCAAAAAAACATTATTTTATTAACATACATTTATTTTAAAAAAACTTTTTTTTTCAATTTCAGGAATTAAATTTTTTTTTTTCTGTAATTGAATCAGCATTTGTTTCTTTGAAGAACACCGATTTCTATTATCGACGGCTGACAAAAATGTGCCGACGGACATAATCTCAGAGGAAAAAAAAAAAAAAAAATAGAGAGAATAAGTCAGATCTCAATTTCACCACTCGCTCTGTGTCCCGGAGCGCGGTGCAATTAGGAAGTCAGCGAATTGACATCGCGGGGTGAAGAAGAGATAAATATTGGGTGGTCTGAATGAATAGCACCTCTCCGTACCGCCGCTTCTCTGAATAGACCAAAGGGAAAGGAAGGAGTAGCCGAATTGAAGGCCCCGGTAGCAATTTCGGCCCCGTTTCTTTTTGAAGCCCCGCCTGACGTCATTAAAGCGACCCATCTCCGAGTGGGCAGTCCGGTGGTTGTTATTGTTTCATTGTGCGTGGAGAACGAAATGGTTCCCGCCCCAACGCTAGAGAGAGGAACAGGTAATGAAGAAGGAGCAAAAGGAGATGGGTTGCCACTTTTGGCGAATAAGCGCCAAACAAGTGATTCTTGATTGATGTTTACCTCACGATTTTAATTTTCGAAGTGACTGTTGAAGAAAAAGGTTTCTCATTTGTGAATATACAGTAGAACCACTGTAATTCGAACTTCAAGGGAAACGCCAAATAATTCGAGTTAAAGAGTTTTCGCCTTATGGAGGATTTCGACTTAACGTGGATTTTGTAAGGAAATATTCGACTTGCAGGGGTTTAGATTCTTTCTATGTAGAGAGGTAAAATAAATAAAAATTTAAGTTACAGAGGTAATAAAGATGTTTATTTGCAACTTAAAAGTTATATTATGCACTACAATAAAAAATCAAAATAATTCCGAGACAAATCTTAATATGTATTAAAAATCAGGTTTTTTTTTTTTTTTTTTTTTTTTTGCTTTAGACAATTCGATCGTTCTCTATCTATAGCATTATCTAAGCTATAAAGAGCAGAAAATTCTTCCGAAATCAAACATTGCTAATGTTCGAGATAAAGAGGTCCAATTTTTTTTTCCGAGTTACGGAGGGAAAATATATACCAAAATGACTTGTGGGGATTGACTAATTATTTCGACATATAGAGGGGTGAAATTTCGAGTAATGGAGGTTTTGGGGCTGGAAGGGAAGGGAACAAAAACTTTTTCGAGTTTTGAAGGTTTTCTACTCATCGAGATTCGACTTAAAGAGGTTCTAATGTACATAGTTCAAACCTGTTTTTATGCAGTATATAAACAAAAATTCCATCCAATGCATATTATGAATACAAATTAATTAAAAGGTAATTCAAAAGAAAATAAACAAATGGCTGTCAAAATAATATGCAAATTAAAAAAAATCCAACAGATGACCCATCTGATATTGTATCATCTCATTACCACGAATGTTATTAGACGCGAGGTAGTGTTACATCCTGAGGTTTTGATTTACATAGTTTTATGTGGTACTTTTTTCATGAGGTCTCTATTTAAATCATAATTTTTTTTTTTTTAATGTTTTAATATAAACAATATATTTTATAGTTACTTATAAAATTTCAAGCTGTTTTTTCAGGCGATTTTTTTTTTATGTTGTCCCTATACCCTTCACAAAAAATACGTATGACTATATTCGTTTTAAACTATACCTAATTTTTTTTTTATTTTTTTTAAACCATAATTCAACATTTGTGAAATATTTATAATGAACAGAGTTGATTTATATGTATACTTTTTACATTTGTTATCAATAATATTTATGATGTTAATAAAATGTTTATTTTGAAAATGTTTTACAATGGATAGTTAATAAAGTATATATTCTTGAAAATAATATTTTAGAATTCTTATGTAGTAGCAATTTATTCCAATAATGGGAGAAAAAAAATGATACGTATAAAAATGTAACACAACTGTCTTAGTTTTAAATGCCTCACACATTTGAAATTGTTTAATTTCAACTTTAAAATTGCATTAAAGGATAAAGCGAAGTATATTTGATGAAATACTGTGGTTAAATTAAACAACTTTTCAAAATTAGTCAATCGATTATTTGAGAATCTTCTGAATCAAAATTTGATCAAGAATGATTTTTCATTTTCAATCGCAACAAAGGAAGTACATAAGCTGAGAGAAAAAAAAAATTACGCATATGAAACCATTATTGTGGAACTCATTATTTATTTATTATTATTATTTAACATATATATATATATATATATATATATTAATCTTTTCTGCCCATTTTTGAGATTTTTTTTTATTCTTGAAATCGGGAAATGACAATTTTTTATGTAAGGTTTGAAACCCCACTACAGTGTATGTCACTTTCTAGAAGACACCTTAGTCCTTAGAGACCCTTGTCCACCAGAAGACCCTTGTCCACCAGAAGACCCTCGTTCACCAGAAGACCCTTGTCCACCAGAAGACCCTCGTTCACCAGAAGACCCTGTTCACCAGAAGACCCTTGTCCTTAGTCACCCTTTCGACACAGAAAGGGTCACTAAGGACAAGGTCATTTCTGAGGGAAATGTAAAGGCCACCTATAAAGGAGCAAAGGTAATTTCACCCCTTTTCCCTGTGGACGGGACAGTGGAAAAAGTCAGTCAGTCGGGAGTGAGGAATGAGGCACCAATGCCTTAAAGGCTTATAACCTCAGGTACTAATGTGAAATGATGTAGCAGATATTATAGAGATAACGTGAGCATAATAAAATGACTTGAAAACGCATTAAGAACCGGCATACGCAGCATGGTACCCGTAAGTTAACTACCATTGGAACATGAGTTACCAATAAGTTACCAATTATGAGTGCATAATCTCATTTAAACTTTATTGATAAAACACAATTACAATTATATACAGGAAGAGATCACATGCTGGTGATTGAAATATATAAGAATAATACTAATTATATATAAATAGTTAATAGTGAAAGGATGCAAACAATTAAGTAAATAAGTATAATGGGTTAAATAAGATACAAAATAAGTAAATAAAATAAAATAAGATAAGGTAAAGTTGAGTAGTAAATGTGTAGGCAACAGGAGTGTAGCAGTAGTGGCTGAAGTTGTCTGGAGAATAGTATGATACAATAATACATGATGAGGTAGAGGATGTAATGCTGTAGAGTTGATGTGACTGGTACATAGGTGGATGACAGGGTTATTGGAGTGAGTGAGGTTGAAGGAAATACTGTGCGATGAGGTTGAATGTAGCTAATGTCAGTGGTAAATTGAAGGGTGAGTGGTGAGATATGAAGTTGAAGAAGTCCAGCTATTATCAGTGGATGTAAGGTAGCAATGTGATTTCCGAAACTAATTGAAGATGGATATTGGAGGATCTTAGAGGATGAGGCAGTGTGATGTGAACAGACAGATGAATATTGCAAGACTGAGGTTAAGCATGATAACAGACAGATTATGGGGGGGGATGTAATAAAACAAGGATAGAATAACCAGTTAAGATGCTAGAATTTGAATAAAAATAAGGGGGTGGTAGAAAATAAAGTAAACAAAGTAACACAGGATGGAAAAAGTAAGAAGCAACATATGTGTAGCAGATTGTGGCCAAGGCAGAGATCTAGTTTGCGATAAGCACCTAAAAGAGAATTGACGTGCAGTAGGTCAATACATTTGTATTAAGACTTAACTTAATAGCTTGAATAAATACTATGAGGAATGATTAATGCAATTATAAATTATTGTATTGTTGATTCTTATTCCACTTGGTATAGACAGCAACATGTAGACCAAGTACAAGACCCCCGTGTCTTATGGAAGGAGGGAAAAGGGGGGGGCAGCTTCAGTTGTGATGGAGCACCTGTAGGTAGAAGTCTGATTTGGCTGTGAGGCTAACTTTTTACGGGGTAGGGGTTGTCAGCCCAACGTTCTACAGTCATATGAGATTTAGCCTACCATGGTTTAAAGTGGATGCCGAACCATTACAAACATCCATGGCCGCAGGGACCGAAACTTGAAACCTGTGGCACCGAACGTCAGAGCGCTGGCCACCAGCCATCAGGTCCCATAAATTATTGTAAATTGTATAAATGAAAGTGAAATTGAATAAATGTATTTTATAAAACATTGAAGTATCTTTTATTGTGTAAGCAATCATTTGTGCAATTAGTTCAAGGAAACAGCCATCCAGTTTGATTTTTGTTCGAAATTTAACTGTATCCATTGGCTGCAGACTTTACAGTAGCCTAATTCTTGCTGAATTATATGTTGCTCAAACTACCAAAGCATATGTCGAAATGTCTTGAAAGCGCTCGGATGGATATGCGACTTTCCGCCCCTAATCTCAATATCAACAGGGCGCTTGTTGTTGTCTGTATTGGATGTGGATGGTCTCCCAGATCCACTTGCATCTTGAATTGCAACTTGGAGACAGATCTAAACTTGGAGCATCATTCCATTACGGCGATTTTCGCCAGACATGCTTCTCCATACACATTCTTTATTCTCCCTATGAATGCCTACTCCTTTTTTTTCTCTTCGGCAGAAAAAAAGAATAACAACACGCTGGTCCTGTTTGGACACGTTTGGTATTAATGCCGTCACTGTCTATGTCCCAACAGTTTTCACATACACTTCGGAAATAAACGAATGCCACAATAATTCCATGCCTCTATGTCAATATGTTTGCATCGGCGACGTCCTAATTTGCATATACGTTCAGCTACGCTCTCAAATAGAAACGATACTTACGTATTAGCGCTACCTTGGCTACAGATTTTTGGCGGTTTTTAAGTGTCGTCAATCTAACAGCTCCAGATTTGCTGATTTTTGACGCCATTTTTAGTGCTACGAAAAAATGCGTATTTGGGATTTGCCAGAAACAGAACAAGATGCAATTTTAATTTTCAGGAGCGAAATATTTTACCAGAAAACGAAAATGTCCCAATTCCCATGACATGAAACTTTTATTTTGGCAAACGTAAGTTTTGGAAATGCAATTTCAGTCAGTGTGCTTATCGTTTGGGACTCAGAAAAGACAACTGGTTTGAGGGAAGCAGAATTCCATTTAAAACCGCCAAATCTGCAGCTGCGGTTGGCGTTCGAAAGATAACTGCGTGCGCGTGCGAACAACAAGATTGCTCTTTATTGGCGCAACTGTAGCCAAGGTAGCGTTAATACGTAAGTACCATAGAAACTTTTGACCGCCCTTATATACATTTTTACTTAATGTGTATTTGTTGAGAAATAGGGTATAAAAATGTTTCGCGGAGTTATGAAAGAAGACCTCCTAGCCATAGAGTACGAATTAGGAAAATAAGAAGGAGAATCTGAGAATGTAAGATGCAAGTTCTGAGAATATATTGTCAGTTGACAATTATATAGCTAGTGTTCGTTTATTATCACTTCCTATTATAAAAAAGACAAAAGGGTGGAATCTACTTTTCTTAACTTTAGAGGTTTTCTCTTTTTTTTTTTTTTTTTTTTTGCCTATAAACAGCGTACTTGAAGAATTAAAAGGTGAAAATTTTTTTAATCTGTTAGGAGAGAAGGCGATTAATATCTCGATAAATTTGAAATATGAAGAAATCCCTCAATATGATAAAACAAAACGTGCAACTTCTCAGGGAAATTGAGCCTACTGCTTATACATGCTTGCAAAATTGTAAAAAGGCTAGGCGTATGGTAAATGAAACGCATGTTCAGTTTACGTAATGTTTAAAAATTGGTTAGGAGTACTACTGTAGTTTGCCTGATATTAAAAATATTGAGTCGTTGTAGGATTTAATTATTAAAAGTGATCAGATTTATGAGTCCCTGAATTTAGAGGTAGTTTTACACATAAATGTTAAGCAAGGACTTACTTGGTTTAAAACCAACCATCTTGGAATGGAATTAGATACATATATTTCACCACTATAGGATTTTTCTTAAACATATGCAAATTGTAAACAAATATCAGCAAATGATTGCAATTTAAGGCAGGAAAGTTATGCTCATCGAATTATACCAGAAGGGTTGGGAAAAAAAAATTAAATAAAGTTAACCCCTCGGATTAAAAAATAGAGCAGGTTAAAATGTACTTTGTTTTGGGCTCGAAAATCATTTTTGCCAAGGATCACCTATAAAAAAAAGGTTCTCGAAGAGTAACGAGAAAGTAGAACCTGCAGTAATAGCAGGAGTTCATTCCGATTTCGTTGCTAATACTTCAGTAGTTGATCTTCAAACCCTGCGTACAGTACTAAGTGTATTTGTAGGAGGAAAAGCAGCGTCTAATTGATCGGGTGCACAGTTATTTATAACTAATCCGCTGTATCTACCCTCGTTAGGAGAATATAGTAAAACCTATTTATCATCTGCCTTTGAGAAGAGGGTTGAAGCCAAACTTTTAAGGTTGATGTTACTTTTACATACTGGAAAATCAATTAATCAACCTATTGAATGAGCGATGGCGGTTACAGAGAAATTACTAGCAATACCTTTAAATATTTATCAGATGTTGTGTGCTATGAATGGAGGAAAATTAACAAGGATTCGGAATAAGGGCCGATTTTTTTGAAAAGGGTCTAGAAAAGGAATGTGACCAACGATGCTATCACTACTTTAGAAGAAGGGGATATGCACATTAATGCATATGAATTGTGAAGATTCAAATAATCTTTAAAGTGAATCATTTGGGGAAAATGAGTTTAGCCAGACATGCAAGGGTTGGAAACCTCTTATAACGAAGAAAAGTTCAATATGTGAATTATGGCTAACACTTGACGACATGGTCGTACACAGTACATGCGGCCGTAAAATGTGCCTGCAGACGGAACCTACTAGTACGAATGTTCCGGAAGGATTGAGGAAATGAGTCAGCTAGTCATGGACTGAAAAAAGACCCTGGGGACAGCTGAATCTCTCTAAGAGTGATTTCTGGCAGAACGATCATCCCGATTTGACGCATGTAAATTTATATTAAGACTTATTTTAATAACTTTAAATACTATAAGTGATGATGAATGAAAACATAAATCAATTGTAATCACAATTTATTTTTAATAATAATATTAATAATATTTTAATTTGTAGCTTAAAACTTTACTATTTTAGGAAGAAATCTTTGTATTTTACTTCCGTTATACTAGCTTTTAACCGTTTAATGAGGTTATTCAATAACTTATTCAAATGCAGTGTGTATTTCTATTAGATAATTGAAGAGTAATGGAAAGATTGTTATTAAAAAAAAGGCACATATGGAGTGTGTATGTATATTGATATCTAACTGAATTTACTTGAATATTTATGTATTTACATGATTAATTAATTTAGGACAAAATATCATTTCTTCGTATAGATAAATTTTTCTGATATATAAAATTCTTTTATATAAAATATCCGATCTTCTTTTATAAAAAATATTCCTTCTTTATATAAAATATGTAAGTAGACTGTAAAATTTAATGTATATTTAAATAGCAGACTATAAATATTAGTTTGTTATTTCTAAAGATTTTTTTTTAAATATCATAATGCATTCTTTAATAAACTAGCATACATATCCCTTCTTAAGTTACCTGCTATATTTCTTAATATATAACCTATTGAACAAGAGTTATTTATTTTTATTGAAAAAAAGAAAAAAATTGCAGGCGATTAAACTTTTATCGGCTTCCTTTCATCTTTAAAAGACCGGCATTTTACGCCAAATGGCGCGCGCCAAGCATTACAAACAGATTACCTGTTGAATGTTCTAAACCGAGCTACTGAAACTACTGGTACAACTAGTGGCATGGCCGAATCGAGCTACCTACGGTAATTAAAACGGCAAGTAGTTCTTTCTTTCTTTCTTCCAGGAGGGAAAAGAACACCTGCTCTATATGACAGCCAAGACTTTTTTTCTTTTTTACTCTGCGGGGTAGCCTATAAAAAAAAATGTGGGACCTGCGGATAGGTTCCACACGATTGCACCTTAGGCCAAGTGTGTCTAAAAAAAGAAAGGCTGGTCCAGTAGGAAAAGAAAAAAAAAAAAAAAGAAAATTCCTGATAGATGACCTCCGAGGGTGATATGAGGGTGGTGTGATGAGTAGGCGGAGACCAGCCCTGGGTGGGGGAGAACTTTGAAGATGCCCAGCTATTATTCCGGGTTTGATTACACTGAGGTTTATTTCTTCCCTCCCCCCTTTTCTTTTATGATAGGGGTTGCTTAAGTGAAGTCATTGCACGCGTTTCAATCTATGCGGTAGATGGTTTCATAATGGGATATTTTTTAAGGGTGTAGTATATGTTCGAGAGTTGAGTTTCGAACTTTTTTTTTTTTTTTTTCGATGTAAGAGATTTTGATATAGGAGTATGAGAGAGAGGGAGGGACGGTTTTTCTGTTTTAGAAATATATTAATATTCTGGATCATGCCAGACACTGTTGACATGGGAGATGATGTTTATTGCAGAGGCAGCTAGTGATATCTAATCTGATTATGCCGTTTTATTTATTATTTTTAATGGAGGAAAACGTTTTGAAATGATTGCGATGGAATTGGGTGTAGGCAAAATGCTTAAAGGAAGAATTGGAATCTTTTGGTATTAAATAAAAAGAAAAAAAATATATTACTAGTTTTAATAGTTTATTTAAGCAGTAAAATATGCGTTACTTTTTTAAAAGGAATCAATTGATAAAATACTAAATACTTATATTTTAAATATTTAGTAAAAATACATGTATTTTTCAAAATAATATATGTATTTTACTATTATGTAAATATTTCTATTTTTTTTAATGCAAAGAGAAGTTACGCATTAATAATTGATTTTTAAATCAAGTATAGAACAATAAAATTACAAAAATTTAAAATAATGTACATTTATCATTAATATGTTGCCACTAAATAATGTATAGTTATTATTAATTTGTTCAAACAAAGCAATGAATTTCAAAAATAATTACCTAATAGTTAATTAATCTAGAAATGACTAATTCTTTTATTATGGGCTAAACACGCTCGAACACTTTACGAATTGCTGGAATTAATTAAAAAAGTTCTTTCATACGGAATTTATTTAAATTTTAAATAATGAGTACATATAAAAAAAAAAAATATTTGGTAATAATTGCCAGACTGTATTACACAATAATACAAAGTTCAATGATTTCTTACATCATTATTTTTCATCCCGACAAAAATTTCTTTCCTTTATCAGACACTGAATTTTACCCTACATTTTCTAAATTGATTAAATAAATTTATTATTAAGTATTTTAACCTGAAAGTTATTAATAACAATAACATAGATAAAAAGAACACATAACTGGTATTATTTAATATCAAATTGATTTGATCATGTGATTTACTATTTATTGCCATCGAGGGAGGAGAAAAAAATAAATCATACAAGTTAATGAACAACCCATTTTCTAATTTGGGCAATAAATCTGTTAAACATTTATGCGCAGCGTTTCTAGTTATCAATGTTAAGGCTAACTATTTGTTCCAAATGAATAAAACAACTTTTTTTTTTTTTCAGTTATGAACATGACACAATATGAGAGAAATATGCTGTCAAATTATTAGTTTTCATGGCTTTTTCAACTAAGGGAATCATATGAGAAACAATGAATGATATCGATTGCAAAACAGGAGAAATATGTCTTTAAAATTAAATAAGCGGTTTTAAATAGATAATCAAATGGGTTGGAATCTGGGCCAGTGCGAACAAACTGATTTTTAAAGAAGGATAGATGGTAAAAAGGCTTTTATATCCGACTTTTAGCAAATGAAAATATTGAAGGGAAAGCAGACAGGAATACCTTTACCGGTTAAAGAACTGAAGATAGGAAAAATTTAAAAATTAAACCCATTATTCATTCATTTAATAACTAAGAGTTTATTCTTTAAGAACAGAAACAGCTAACAACTACTTGTAGCATCGGTGGTTCAGTGGTAGAATGCTCGCCTGCCACGCGGGCGGCCCGGGTTCGATTCGGCCGATGCAGTGCTCCTTCAATTTAATCACCATTTTTCATAAAGAATTTTATTAATAAGAGATGCATTGATAATCTTGTCATATTAATTTCAAGCCATCTGACAGCGATGTGAACATCCTTTATATTAAAATAAATAATTTTCCTCATCTTTAACATTAATGAATTATCATAGTATATTTTTTCCACTGATGTTCATAATTAATATCAGTTAAATGAATAGCTATGATCAACAACTCAGATTTATTACTATTTTTTTCTTATTTATCCATTGAGTGTCGAATAAGAATTGTCAGACTGTATTACACAACAATGTAAAGTTCGATGATTTCTTACATCATTATTTTTCATATTGAAAAAATTTCGCTTATTTATAAGATGGCACTAATTTTATTCCTAAATTTCCTAAAGGGACTTATAAAATTTATTATCAAGCATTTTAGCCTGCAAGTTATTAATAACAATAACAAGGATAAAAACATAAATGATATTATTTAACAACAAATTGTTTTGACCATGTCATTTACTATTTATTGCTATCAGGGGAAGAAAAAAAAAATATAAATCATACAAGGTAATGAACGACCCATTTTCTAATTTGTGTAATAAATCTGTTAAACGTTTATGTGTAGCATTTCTAGGTAATAATGTTAAGGTTAACTATTTTCTCGAAATAAATAAAACAAATTTTTTTTTCGGCGATGAACATGACACTAAAGATAAATTTTATTACATTTCAATAAGTAAATAGTCATAGAATATATACTTAACAAAAAATTAACTTCAGATGGTAGCATGTTTCAGAGAGTTTAATTGTTCAATTTTTTTTTTTTTTTTTTTTGTCCTTTTGTTGCACATAGGTTGGCATTGTGTTTAATTTATGTATACTACGCATATATATATATATATATATAATATATATAAAATGGATGAAAACCTGAAATATATAGTATCGACCAGACAGCCTTCGAGACGCCGTTACAAGATGTCAAGTCTGGTTGTCTCTGAAAAACAGTGATTAAAAAAGAAAAGCGCCATCGCATTAGAATCCCCTTCACGTTATCTTTGTGCATTACTACTGCTGGACCACGAGTCTGACATCGTTAAAAATTATTTTATATGTTTAATTACAGGAATTTTAAAGCATGCACGGCTAAAGTGGATTAAAATTTCATTTATTATTATTTTCTTTTTTTTCAAAGTGTTAAAATTACTTAAATGATATTGTTTATACATAAATTTGATTGAAAACGCATTTATTATAGTTCTGGTTCATATGTGCTAAGATTTATTTGAATTATATATGAGAGAAATATTTTGTCAAATTATTAGTTTTTGGTGGAGTTTTCAACTAAGTGAATCATATGAAAATCAATTAATAATATCGAGTGTACAGAACAGGAGAAATATAACTTTAAAAATAAAATAAGCGGATTTAAATGGATAATCAAATGGGTTTGAATCTGGGCCAGTACGAACAAATGAACTTTTAGCAAAGTTAAATTAATGGAGGAATAGAGTAAAGGCTTTTAGCAAGCGGAAAAATATCGGGAAACAGACAGGAATAGCTTCATGGGTTAAAAAACTGAAAATAGGAGAAATTAAAAAAATTAAACGTATTATTCATTCTTTTAATCAAACTATTCGTAAGAAAAAGAAATAGCTACTAGCTGATGTAGCATCGGTGGTTCAGTGGTAGAATGCTCGCCTGCCACGCGGGCGGCACGGGTTCGATTCCCGGCCGATGCAGTGTTGTTTTTTAATCCCCATTTTCCTCAAAGAGTTTTGTTAATAAGAAATTCCTGTGCATTGTTAATCTTGAGATATAAATTGCAAGCCATCTGATACGATGTGAATATCCTTTACATTAAAGTAAATAATTTTTCCTCATCTATAATATTAATACATTATCATAGTGGTTCGTTTTTCGTTACTGATATATGAAAAATGAATGTAAATTTTCGTAAATCCCCATTTCGTAAAAATGAATAGCTATGATTCGCATAAGATCATTAATACAGTACAATACACAACTGAGGTTTACCTTTTGTACTTATTTATTTATTTACTGAGTCTCGAATTGTCAAACTGCATTAATGTAAAAGTTCAATAATTTCTTAAATCATTATTTTTCATACAGAGAAAAATTTCGTTCATTCATAAGAGACACTAAATTTAACTTTAAATTTCTAAAGGGATCAAATGACTTATAAATTTATTATTAATTAACCTGTATAAATTTATTACTAAATTTATTATTAATTAACCATTTTAACCTGTAAGTTATTAATAACAATAACACGGATAAAAAGAACACATGAATGGTATTATTTAACATCAAATTGATTTGACCATGTGATTTACGATTTATTACTATCAAGGGAGGGGAAAAAAATAAATCATAAGGAAATGAACAACCCATTTCTAATTTGTGTAATAAATCTGTTAAACGTTTATGTGTAGCGTTTCTAGGTATTAATGTTAAGGTTAATTATTTGCTCCAAATAAATAAAACACCCTCTTTTTATTTTGACAAAGACGCATGGTTATATTATTACATAACAAGATATATTATCAGACCTAGTCTTATTAAATTATTTTATTACCCATAAAATATATGGGTATTGTTTCGAAAGCAAAATTTTTCGTTTCCTTGACCACTTCCAATTATTCTTATTGGTTAATTTTTTAAAATTTCTTTCACGAGAGTTATTTGTTTGTTATTATTAATTTTGTTCACCTTTTTCAAAATTTCTTTCACAAGTTTCATATACATAATATTTATTTAAATTCGAGTTAATAACTATACAAATATAGAATTAATTAACGTCAAATTTTTCTAAAAGATCGTCTGGCGAAAGCAAAGACAATTTTATTTCAAAGTGAAAATGAGATTTTTCCAAGAAAAGTAAATCGTTTGAAATTCTATATTTTTAAATTTTTTTTAAGATTGCTTGTTACGCATTTTGTTCTTGCATTAATTCTAAATGTCATGGATATCTTGTATATCGGCCCAGACGATTATAAATTTATCATTATAATAAAATAATTATAATAAACATTATTTAACATCTTTAAAACAATGATAATTATGCATTTTAAAGCATATAATATTTTCGCGGGTTATACGTCTTGAATAATTTTTTTATTTCAATTTTCATTCAAATACAAAACAAAAAATTTTTGTTTTCACTTTAAAAAAAAAAAATCATTTTGAATGCACACTATTTAGGAAAATTGTTTTTAAAAATATATTATAATTTTTAAAGAATTTTGCAGGAGCATTTCCATTTTAGATGGGAATGTATACTTCTCTTCTATGGGAATGTATAGTTCTCTTAAATTATCTACGAGTGGCGTTTCAGTCGTCCAAGACCACCAAAGAGCTTCCTATAAAAAGAGGAAAAAAAAAGATTGTATACCTTCAGTGCACCGTATCATTAGAGCTTGATGTGTCTTTTGGTTTAGGGTGGCAGGGCTCTTTAAGTGAAAAGAAAATATACCACTTTCAACGCAAAAAAAAAAAAAAAAAAAAAAAAAAAGTAACTTTTGCCTGTATTTTACGAGAGTAAATAAAAAAAAGGCCCGAAATTTTTAAATGTGAAACTCGCCGATCCGGTTTCAGAATTTTTTTTTTTTTTGTTTTGATGTGTGTGTGGTTTATTATAGCAGCTTGCTAATCGAAAAATGGACCCTATAACAAGAAGGATTAGTAATTTCTGTATATGTTAGGAATATTAGGGAAAGGTAATTGTTTAGTTAATATTAATATTTTTCAAGAATATTATTTTGGATGCATTTTATTATTTAATTATAATATATATAAAGGATTAATTTAATTTAACTTTTAGCATATCTGGAAATTGTAATATTGATTAGTACTGCAAAGAAAATGTTTAGTATTGTTTTAGGTTGTATTATGTTTCCGGAATTTGGTATTTGTGCCTCTCTGAGTTGAACAAAGCAAATATTTTAAAACTCTTTAACCCTTGTTTAAATTTTCTTTTTATTAGATCGTAACATTTTTATTAATTTTTTAAGCTGTTTTTAACATATGAAGTGAAGTGAAATAATAAAAATGAATTCCTTAATTTGACCAAAATTTAATTAAAAAATTATCGTTTGAAGCCATTAATGACAAAGTTATAGTTCTAAGAAAAATATTTCATTAGAGATTTTAAAATATATCCTATTTTCAATTAAATGTTTTAATAATGTGTTAGAGTTCATTTATCTTAAATTAAGTATACCGCATTTTCAATATAGTTCAATTTTTATTTTTAGTGTAAACTCAAACGCGATTATACGAAAAAGTGTTTTTTTAAACAAAATTTGCACTTTATTATAATATAAGGCTGTAAAAAATATTAATACATACTATTTTAACCAATTACACTAACAATTAACACTATTTTAACAAAATATATTTCTGCCAATTGATACGAAATTAGCTATTGTTATTTACACTAATTATTCTAAACAGTACTCATTTCGGGAAAACTTAAAAAAAAGAAAAGGATAGTATATATATTTTTTTCACAGGCTGGTCATGTTCTTTTGAATGATATATCGAATTCATTACTATTTTCGATGGAAAAATTTCCAATAAATATATATTTTTAATAAAATTTACTACAAGTTAGGATTTTTGACTTTTATAATCCATAAATTTTTGTATTTCAATCAACAATGAAGCGATTATTATTTAAAAAAATAGTATGATGCGAATTGTTTTATTAATTCATATATATTTAAGGATAAGCTTGCATTATATTAAAAAAAATAATAATAATAAGGGAAGCTTTTATAAAATTCAATAGAGGAAATAATTATTTCTTTTATTTATATAAATATCCAAACAAGAAAAACAAACGTAATAACAAAACAAATGCACTTTATAAAAAGGTTAAACCACCGTTCTGCCATCATTCTCCACAGCACATCAGTAAGTTTCATTGAAAGATATAACAATAAAAAAGAAAAAAAATAAATAAATAAATGAGACGGGGAGACTAAAAAAAAAAAAAAAAAGTGTGCACCCTTTAAATTATAGGGTGGGTGGTAGTTTGGATTTGGGTGCTCGAGCTACCGGAGACGCACGAAATTACAGGTTCTTTTACAACTAAAAGATCCGCAAATTGTTCGCCGGTTTAAAAAAAAAAAAAAAAAAAAAAGTTCTTTTGCCGTTTTATACTCCACGACGCGGTGCATGACGGATAGCCTGAGTTAAGAAATGAATGAGATTGTTGTAAAGAATGCCTTTTATTTTACCTTTCCCTTATAAGCAGCATCTTTTAAGGTCCTTTTTTTTTTTATATAAATTTTTTGCTTTCATCATATAAGAAAAGGTTTTTTCCCCCTCTCATCAGAAACTTGTTTTATTCGCCCTGTCCTAAAGACATTTTTGTTGTCAGTTAAGGCGAGTTTGATATAGACTCGCTTCGGCGAACGAGAAACTTCCCTTCTTTTTTATTTGTTTATTTATATATATTTTTTTTATAATTTTCTAAAAATTCTTTTTTGAGTAAAGGAATGAATTTTCTCTGTATAACCAGGGTGTCTGACAACTATTGGAAACATTGTAAATTTAAATCTATAAAAAAAAAAAAAAAGAAAAGTAGAAATAAATGTCTTTACTGGTTTTCAAAAGGTTAATAAATTTCGATGTAAAAGATTTGTTGGATGCTGGAAATATACTCAAGACGATACTTGATTTCCTACCATATGTAGACATGAAATTTTAAGTGGAACATATCTTCTACATTTAATTACATTAAAATTTTTTTCAAGTGGGGTTTCAGAAAGACAATTTACAGGAATTGAAAGTGTGATACAAGTGCTTTAATATTTCATAATTCTATAAGTGCTTGCCTAAATACGACAGAAAATCTATCAAAATTACACATCTTACATGTTTTATAGCTTAAATAGATTTCGAGGTGCAAATGTATTAACTTTTATATTTACATAGTAAGTTAGTAAAAGTTTTATTTATATCTCTTCTCTTTTTCCCCCACCTCCTCCCACATTAATCCTTTTTTGTTTTACTAGAAAAAAAAAAAAAGGATAAAAAAGGAAAATATAAAAACTACAACTACGGTTATTGATTGATAAAAAAATATATTAAGTGCGCCTCCTATCAATGGAAAAATGAAAAGGAACCAGGCATGAAATCGAACTCTCAACATTCCGATGAAGGCTCTGTTCCTTCTCAATGCCCAAATTCGTCTTGTTAATGAAAAGGGAAGAATTAAAACCAAAAATCAACCTTCAGATTCACAATGAGCTGAAGATATTGAAATCACTCTGCACCGGAAGTTTGTTGTCGTTTACAGTTCAATAACAGTCACGGTATTTGTACACGGTGATACACTGTTTTACAGGAAAATTACAATAAAAGCCAGAATATGTGCTGCCCACCCTATAATTCTAATAAATCTTTTAAGTTGTGGAGATGCTTTGATTGAAGGCAAATTTACACTTAAGAAATCGTATTATCCAAAACTGCTACTCTCCCCATTTTGAAATCAAAAAATATTTTATAATCGATAGGGTGGTTAAAATAGGAATGTTGGACAAAGAGATTCAATTTATTGTTGAAATATAACATGGAAAAATCAACATGAAATAGGAGATAAGGATATATATATATATATATATATATCCTTAAGTATATAAAGGGATATATAATAAAATAATAGAAAGAGAGGGCATATCTCTAATGGTGAAGAGAAATTAACTTTAAGAATAGAAGAATAAAATTAACTTTTATAATAACTTATTTTTGTCTGAGAGGAAGTTTGGTTTTGTCTCTCTACGGTCACTTTTTGCACACTTTAGGCTAATTAGACTGGGACCTAGCGTTTAATGTGGATAAAGAACCACTCACAAACATCCATGTCGCCACCAGAATTCGAACCTAAAACCTGTGATACCAAAGGACAGAGTGCTAACCAATTATCAAGCCGTCTTTGAGAGGAAGACGGCGCTACTTAGATTATTTTCCCCTATATTCATAAGAGTGAATAATAATAAAAAACGAGGAGACAACAGGGGGAAAAAAAAAGCTAAGAAGATAGAAAAAATGAGGAAAGCAATGAAAGAATTTTTGCAAGTGATTAAATTTAAATATAACTACCAATTTAAAGATTTAATCGATGTATAATAAGATTAAACGAAAAATTAATATATACAATTATTCTCATTGTTCATAGTTCCAACAATAAAAATTTATTCACTGCTCATCCTTTAATTTATTTATGCATTACACCGAAAAATATCTTTTATAAATTTTAGGATTTTTTTTTTTTATCCTTTTTTTTCCCCAAGAAATCTCAATGAACTAAAACCAAAATTATTAGCAAAGGGAAGATACGAAATAAATCGACTTTGCGTTGATTACTTATATCAGGAGAAAGTGTGTTCTTCTTTTTCAAATTAAGGTAACCTTTTCCACTTAGAAACATTGTTTCAAAAAAAAAAAAAAAATGCAACACAAAAATGCACAATAATGAAAGCACACGTCTTACACACATGTGAAATAAAAAGAAGGAAGCAAAATATACATTATTAAATATCATTATCAATAAAAGATAAAGATCTGATTTTTTCCATGAATGATCGGTCCAGCAGACGAAAAAGAAAAAAAGAAAATCTTGAATTACCACTTGACTCTGGTAAAAAGTGATTGATGAGATTTTCAGGAAAGATAAATGCACCTTGGGTCACTCTCAGCTATATAACAGAAACGATAAACCACAAGTAAAAGTTCTCATACTGTTTCTGATGACTTTACGTTCGAATGAAGTTTTACGTGAATAACTTCACTTAAGAACTTTTTTAAGACTTCATATGTTGCTTCATGTGTAAAATTGAGTATTATTCATTATTTCACCGATTTCTCTCTTTTATTTTATTTTTCTCAGTGTATTCGAAACCATCCACAATGTTGATATTCAGGTTCAAAGAACTGCAATCGTAGTTTTATACATTGTTTCTTTAAAATCATCATATTTTTTGATTCGGTGAATTGCGTATCAAGAGCATTATACGATCACTGTTTGAAAAGAAAAATTTTGTTCAATTTCAAACTGAAAAACATCCTTGATTAAGTAGTAAGTATGTCTTATAAAAATTCAAAGAAGTTTAGTAGAATCAGGACAACTGTTTACACAATTCAAATAGTTAAAATTAGAAAATAAGTACAATTATAAAGAATAATTGCATTAACATTGTATTTATATTTGTATTATAACATTTTATATTGGATTGGCAACAAAGTAATTTTTGGTTTTTTGCAATGCTTTTAAATGATGAAAACCGAAAGAATTTTCTTGCCAGCACAATATATAGTAATTCAATATCCCCCTCCCTGCAAAAACAAGCACCTTTTATAATTCATTAAAAGATTTTTTATATCAATAGCAATCGTTGAATTTTTGGGCTTTAAAACTAACATCGGTGCCTGATGGCCGAGTGGCTAGCACTCTGGCTCTCGGTGCCACAGGTTTCAGGTTGAGTTCCGGCAGTGCTATAGATATTTGTAGTAGTTCGAAATTCCCATTAAACAGTAGGTCCGGTCTAATATGATTGTAGAGCACTGGTCATAGGGTTGACAACCCTACTCCGTAAAAAGAAACTATCTCCTATCTTGAAATCTGCCAGTAGGCAGACGACCATGGTTCAATATGGGGTTGCTGCGCCAATGAAGAAGAAAACTAACATCTTAAACATATTAAAATGTATTTATTTTCCTTTGTCGAAATAAATTTTCTGTTTAATCAAATGAAACAAAATTTGCATCATTAAATTGCAATAAAAAACAATTTTAAAAATTTGATTAAAAAAAAAAAAAAAACACTTCAAATTTCCGTTGTATCTATGACGTCAAATTGTAAAATTTTTTAAAAAATTTAAAACTAATATTTAATCTCAAAATTATTCTTTAGAATATATATATTTTTAAGGCAATGTTTTTTTTTTCATCAGTAAAAAGGATATTTTAAACTATAAGCAGCTGTGATCTACATTACTATCTGTGTAATATATTTTTTTTTTATGTCAGTTTGAAAAACATCAATACAATCTATATAATAATGAAACACACATATTTAGCAACTAAACGAAAAAAAAATTATAAATTCCTGACAAACTTTAATTTTATTAATTTAAAATGATGGATTATTATTATTATTATTATTATTATTATAATGGCAGATTTATAATCCTTTTTATAGATTAAAATAAATATTGCCGTAAAATATAATTTAATTCTATAAAATAATAATAAAAATTCCAGACGATAGACAGCAATAAAATTTAACACTCTGTATGATTAGAAAACAGTACCACTTAAAATTATGAACGAATAATTTTTCTGAATTAACTTTAATAACATGTAATATAAAAAAAAAATTTTTTTTAAGTCAATTCCTACTTTTTTTTTTTTTTTCACTCTATCGCAGAAAACCCTTTATAAATAATTTTTAATCATTTTTTTTAAGTTTATCTGGCGCCATCTGTTGGTAGGTATATGCAACTTAAATCTAAAAAAAAAAAAACTAAAATTAATTAATTAAATTTAATGAATGAATTAATATTTGAAAAAACTGTATTAACATCGAGTGTCATCCACTACAAGCTCAAAAAAAAAAAAAAATGTACTTGAACTTGAGGGGATAAATAAAAAATTATTTTATGAACGATTGAAAATTTTAACAAGATATATATAGGGAGAGTGTGAGCTAATAGAAGGAATTGAATAATAATAAAAATTCCAGGCGTGTGACAGTCATAAAATTTAATCACTCCATGACTAGAAAACAGTACCACTTAAAATTATGAAAGAAATATTTTTTAAAATTCAATTGAAAAAGGATGTTCTTACAAACTTTAATTTGATTCATTTAAATTGATAGATAATTATTATTGTTATTATTATTATAATGACAGATTTATAATCCTTTTCAAAAATTAAAATAAATAAATATTGATGTAAAATGTAATTTAATTCTATAAAATAATAATAAAAATTCCAAGCGATAGACAGTAATATAATTTAATCACCCAATCCTTAGAAAACAGTACCACTTAAAATTATGAAAGAATTATCTTTCAAAATTACATTGAAAAAGGATGTTCTTACAAACTTTAATTTGATTCATTTAAATTGATGATTATTATTATTAAATTATTATTATTATTATAATGACAGATTTATAATCCTTTTCATAAATTAAAATAAATATTGCCGTAAAATATAATTTAATTGTATAAAATAATAATTAAAAATTCCAGGTGATGGACAGTAATAAAATTTAATCACTCTGAATGATTAGAAAACAGTACCACTTAAAATTATGAAAGAATTATTTTTCAAAATTAACTTTGAAACAAGTAATATAAAAAAAAATTTTCTAAAAGTCAATTCCTACTTTTTTTTTCACTATATTGCAGAAAGTCCTTTATAAACAATTTTCCTTCATTTTTTTAAAGTTTATCTGGCGCCATCTATGGGTAGATATATGCAACTTAAATTTAAAAAAAACTAAAAATTATTAATTAAATTTAATTACTGAATTAATATTTGAAAAACTGTATTAACATCAAGTGTCATCCACTGCAAGTTAAAAAAATGTATTTGAACTTGAGTGGATGAATAAAAAGTTTTTTATGAACGATTGAAAATTTGAACAAGATATATATAGGGAGCTAATAGAAGGAAATGAATAATAAAAATTCCAAACGATAGATATAAAATTTAATCACCAATGATTAGAAAACAGTACCACTTAAAAATTATGAAAGAATTACTTCTCAAAAATTAACTTTGAAGAAAAAGGATGTTCTACTTCTTCCAGTAATGAAATCTTAAAAAATACTTTTAGATCCATTTCATTTCTCAGGCACAAATTGTTTAATTAACCTGCTGATACCAAACTAATAACGCTACACCTGAAAAATTGATTCGACATCTATTAACACGTAATAAATTATCCTGTAACATGACAGCAATATCTCATTGCATCGATCTGATAACAAAATTAATCACATTTGAGAGTCGAGTGGGAAAGGAAGGAAAATCGTAAAAAAAAATTCCTTCACTACTGCTTTGCGAGACCCGTTTTAATGCGAAAAAGGAGGATGCATTAATTAAATTAGAAATCATTAGTCAAAACAGAATTTTCAGTTTGAGAAAGTGCTTGAATTGATGATTGTGGATATTGTTAGCTGATAACATCATTACACACACCCCTTTTTTAATCAAAAAAAAATCATGGAGGTTGCCTTCAGTATTTTAAACTCTGTATGGAAAAAAAAAAAAAAAAAAAAAAAAAGAAGACTAACACTTTTTAATTAAACAAGTCTTCGATGTAAAATTAAATTTGAGGTAACTCCTGTCATAAAATATTTAAGCCTTGAAATTTTATAAATCGTTCCATTATCACTGCTGTTATTAAAAAAAATTTTTTTAAAGAGTTATGATATGATTAAAGTAAAAAAAATAATAATTCAATAATATATTTTCTTCTTCCCCTACATTGATACTGTTTTAAAATTGAAATAAAAGAGAAACAAAAAGAGATACTATTAAAATATATGCAAAGGTTGCTTCAGTTGAATTTATAGAAATTTTTTTTATAAAAATCTGTATGATATACGGGAAATAAAATGAAAATTTTATTTCTTTTTCATTCAATATTCGGCGCATTTGGCGCTGTTGAAAAAATTCCACAAGAAAAACAAATAGTAAATAAACACCATAAAAAATCACGGAGGTTTCTTCAGTATTTTAAACTCTGTATGAAAAAAAAAGAGGACTAACACTTTTTAATTAAACAAGTCTTCGATGTGAAATTCAATTTGAGGTAACCCCTGTCATAAAATATTTAAGCCTTGAACTTTTATAAATCATTCCATTATCATTGCTGTTATTAAAAAAATTTTTTTTTTAAGAGTTGTGATATGATTAAAGTAAAAAAAAATAATAATTCAATAATTTTTTTTTCTTAGATTGATACTGTTTTTAAAATTGAATTAAAGAGAATCCAAAGAGATACTATTAAAATATATGCAAAGGTTGTTGTTTCAGTTGAATTTATAGATTTTTTTTTTTTATAAAAATCTGTAATGAGATACAGGAAAAAAAAAAAAATGTTTATTTCTTTTTCATTCAATATTTTCTTGGCACATTTGGAACTATCAGGAAAACACTTTCATAAGAGGAAATTACACGAGGAAAACAAATAGTAAATAAACACTTTATTTTTAAATCGTAACAGTAAAACAGACACAATCATTATAGTTCTTTTTTAGAATATTTTTAGGCTACTATTCCATTTTAAGACTCGATGAGACAAGGGCTCTCCAAAAATAAGCAACATTTTAAAATAATTTTTCACGGATAAGTAATTTTATTAAAAAGATACTCATACAAAAATTTAATTTTTAAAAAATTTAATTTTTATGCGAATAATTTCTTTCATCGATATATTTACTATCATAAA
The DNA here is from genome assembly GCA_021605095.1 of Caerostris extrusa. Taxonomy (NCBI): domain Eukaryota; kingdom Metazoa; phylum Arthropoda; class Arachnida; order Araneae; family Araneidae; genus Caerostris; species Caerostris extrusa. Next base: position 26,182 of record BPLR01000659.1, read on the forward strand.
AAATTTTTTTTTTCCACTACACTCGCGGTAATAAAAAGAAAAATAACATTGTAAAAATAATTCACTTATTCTAGTAATTGATTCAAGAATACAAAAAGTAGATACCGTAATTAATGTGTTATAATAGTAATTTTATAGAGGTTAAAAAGTAAAAAAATATATAGTATAGAAGTTTTTATAGAGGTTAAAAAGTAAAAAATATATAGTATGGAAGTTTTATAGAGGTTAAAAAAAGTAAAAAATATATAGTATAGAAGTTTTATAGAGGTTAAAAAGTAAAAAAAAAAAAAAATACTTCAGCTTAAAATAAAATGTTCTAACTTTTTTATTAAAATATTTAATCGATAAAATTTTTTAATCCCAAAATATTTAATTTCCTATAACAACAAATATATGTTTACATCATAATATATATATACACTGGTGAATCATTTATTGAAAATGAAACATGGCCTTCATACAAAACATTAAAGTCGACGTTGTCATGTGCAAAACACCTGCACCCCTCGGAACGTGAGAAAGTGAAATCCTGGCTATCACAAACCGAAGTATCTCGAATTCTGAATATGCCTCCGTGTGTGGTCTCAAGACTGGCAGAAGTTTCCAAAGTGCGGCAAATCTTAACCAAACACCAGCACCAGGTCAATCAAGAGTCGCAACCTTTCTCCAAGACCGATATCTTACAATAACTGGACAAAATCAGAGGGACAGTTGCCAAAAAGAACTGGGTTTAGCGCTAACAGCCGCCACATGAGTACGAGTTTTCAAACAAACTGTGTACAGAAAATTCAATCAGGTTGGTCTCTATGCCAGACAATCAACTGTTTGCATTCCCTTCACGTTTGCACATAAGCGCGCGGTTTTAAACTGGAGTTTAGGACAGTGGGCCAATGATGTTCAGTGTCTAATCTTACTTTTAGTTTGCACACTGATTCTCGTCGGATAACAACATGAAACTTGCTTTTCATCTGAAAAACATCGCAGTAAGACCATTTTCCGCCAAGTGGAGTCATTGTGTGGGCATTCATTAATGATAATGTCGTCATAGCCCCTCGTTATCATACAAGCTATAATAACCCTTGACCCCACACAGTCCTGATCGATGAATTCCATGAAACGGAAAATATAGAGCTGTTAATATAAAAGTGATATTTTTGATTATTTTATATAGAATTTTTATTATCTTTTTTTCCTTTCAATCTTTTCAGGAAAAAAATTGAGATGTTGATATGCAATAGGTTGAATTGAATTGACGTCCCCTTCAGAGTTCTACAATATTAATCTATTAGTGCAGTCTAAATTTAATTTAAAAATAAAAAAACCCGAACTGGGGATTTCACAATAATAATCAATAGACTATACGTCAATAGTATTGGGAAATAATGTCGATTTAAAAGTACGGATAGGTTCAATAACACAAAAAAAAGAAACAAAAATCTGCATCTAATCGACAGTTTTTAAACTGGCCCCACATACAAATCGCACCAATTTAAATATTTTTTATTCTGTGGTCCCCCTGTGTCGATAAGAGAAGTTGTGATATACGACCTTAAATAAACAAACATGTTAAGCGTTTGTTTTGCAAACCTAAATTATAATTGCTAGAGTACTAGAACCTGGAAATGTCACAAGAAGAGTTTCACTTGAAAAAGACACCTAATGGATCACTTTGTTGTCTTGTTCTCTACGCTCCTTGGCGATTTTAATGAGCTTGGCGGAATTCATGACCCATTGAACTGAAGAGAAGTAAAAACGCCATCGAGGGACATTGAGCGCTGATTGCCAACGAAGCACACAATTAGAAGCAGTAATTAGGTTTTTAGCTAATGAAATGCTTTGAAGTGACTGACATCATTTCATATTGATGATATAGGCAATAACGTTGCTGTAAATGATAATATAATGTGTTCAATAATATTTAAATTGAAGATGGTTCATCAGAACATTCATTGATCTTCATTCTTCATGATGTCAGTTAAAGATTATTTATCTAGCACTTTCCTTCTAACTGATATATATTTTCACAAATAATTTTTAAATATATAACGATTTTTTTTTTGTTAACTGGATAGTAATTTTCCCATTGGAACAAAGTATTTGTAATTTTCATGCAAAAATTCGATTATTTACTCAACTTAACCATTTATTTAACCATTAATAGCCATTTAACCATTTATTCAACCATCTATACTTTAGTAGAAGGCCTGATGGCCGAGTGGCTAGCGCTCTGGTCCTCACGGTAACACATGTTTCGGACTCGAGTCCCGGAGGTGCCATAGATGTTTGTAGGGGTTTGAATCCACTTTAAACCGTAAGTCCCAGTATAAATAGGATCGTAGAGCGTTGTGAGGGGTAACCAGTGTTACTCGCGTCCGTAGTATATCTTCAGCTACACGGGCCTCCCAGTGCTAAATGAGTAACAGCGGTGCAGCCCCTGCTTATGGAATAAAGGTTAACTGTCTCTGTATTGCCAGTTGCATTAGAACAACAACATACTTTAATAGACAAATATATTTAACTGTTAACTTGACACTGTAATTTAACAGGTGGTATTAATTTGATATAAATAAAATTGTTTTTATATTTAAGTTTTTTTTATTCATTCAAGAATGCGATTATTTCTTCAACATTTTGTCAATTTTAAGATGCAGAATTTTTTACCACGTAAATTTTTTTTGTATTTTTAAGTATTTTTAGTAAAAACCTATAAACACTTATTTTACAAAAACTATCATTTCCTTAAATAGAAGCTTTTTACTTTTGAATGAGAGAGAGTTGAAGAGATTTGCCTTGTCAGTTTAGGTCATATGAATGCTGTCAATTTTTTTTTTTTTTGACACAATCTTATTTAAGCATATTAGGTATCCTGTTTTTCAGTACTTTTTGAGTTGATAAACTATATGAATAAAAAAAAAAATATTGTTTGGATGATCGTGCCAAAGATGTCTGATATTTGTAACCTGTCCAATCTAATCATGGATATAAAAAATGGAGAACTTCCAACACCTGAAATATGACCTGCTTCATGTAATATTGAAATGTTTCGCACTATTTAATAATGCTTCATTACATGAACTTAGAGATTCCAGTTAATATAATATCTCATTCATTAAGATATGACTTCAAATGATGGTTTCCACATTAAGAAATCTAAGCTCAATAAGCTTGAAAGTAAAACTACATGTTTCGCTTTTTTTTTCTTGAGGGAAAAATATTTTTGGACTTTTAAGAAGCTAAATCTTTCGATCATAGTTTGGCAATTTATGCTGAATTGTACAGCGGAAATTTTGGTGCCAAAAAATTGATTGTATAGTTCATGATGCCTATGTCTGTTCTATTCGAAAAGCAGACTGCATTAAGACTCGTTAATGAATTTTCGGAAACCAAAGATAAGAATATATATAATAAATTGTCATATTGTTAACTTCGAATGTATACTTTATGATTAAAATACTTTACAATACTTATTTCTGAGGACGGAAACATATTCTCTTGCATGCAATCTCAATTACTTAAAAAGTTTTTCTTAATTTAACCGCCCTCTTTTTCAATTTACATTTCAGGCCGTTCAGAGAACTATTTTCTGATTTAAATTATACTGTTCAGTAATTCGATGAAATGAGGCATTTCAGAGCCGAAATACACTATTCAATTGGAATTAGAAGGCCTTTAAAAGCAACCGCTTTTCTTCAAATTGAGTCATTAGTTTTTGGAAACTGGTAACAAATGAAAATAACATGAGTTGAGTGATTATCGACTTAAAATTACTTGAAAAACACATAACATGTGAATATGCTTTCTCATCTATGAAGTTTAAGGTCACGTAAGTATTTATAACCGTCTTCTTTGTCTTTCAGAGTTTCATTACCTGCATTATAAAATAAACTTAGTCTACACTGAATGTCTACAATATAGTAAAAAAAAAAAAAAAAAAAATACTGATCAAATTTAAATTAATGTAGCATATTTAAGTTACATATTAACTTAAATTAATGCATATTTAAAAAAAAAATATAATTAAAAGGCTGTAATTATTCTCTTGCAATGCTGAATTTATTCAAAACATTTTATGGCTCTTTGATGCCAGCAATCATTATACATTAGTCTTTGTGTAGACAGAAGTTGGGCATATCTGCTAAAATATAAACATTCTGTACATTCAAATTGTAGAATGGTAATCACTTCAATCTTTCACCTATAACGGGCTTTAAAAATAAAGAACACTTTTATCTAAATGACCAGCAACATAATAATTGCCATTAATAGAGAACCAATTTTTCTTACAACTTTAATTTGATACTAATAGTTATAATTTGAAATAATGCGATAAGTGACAAGTATCATTATCTTTGAAAGTGCTATTTAATAAATTTATTATTAATTTTTTTTACTTACTCGATTCTGAGCTGATATCAATATCCATGGTACCTGATTGGATGTATTGTTTCCAAAGAATTGTCATAGGGGTTGCATCTAGCATAGAACTGTTGTCTTGTCCTATGAAAATATAAAAGTAAAAATAAAGAAAATACATAAAAATTAAAATACTAAAATGTAAAATAAATGCATTGTATTTTAGAATTAGAGCATGGTTTATTCGGTAAATTTAATAATTCATGGCATAATAATAGTCGATGACGATGACATAATATAATAATTCGTGGCATAATAATAGTTGATGCATAATATAATAATTCGTGGCATAATAATAGTCGATGGCATAAATATAATAATTCGTGGCATAATAATAGTCGATGCATAATATAATATAATAATTCGTGGCATAATAATAGTTGATGGCATAATATAATAATTCGTGGCATAATAATAGTTGATGGCATAATATAATAATTCGTGGCATAATAATAGTTGATGGCATAATATAATAATTCGTGGCATAATATAATAATTCATTGGCATAATAATAGTTGATGGCATAATACAATAATTCATGGCATAATTTTTTTCTTTCGGCAGAAATCAGTAAATATTTAAAAAGCAAAATTAGCAAACAATTGTCTAATGCTGAATATTCATAAATTAAGCAATAAATGGTTGGATATTAAAACCACGTTAATTCTACACGTCAAACGTTTTAATTATTGAATAATCATTTTAAAAAAATTATAATTTTGGCTTATGCATTAATGTAATTTAACAATCAAAATAAAAAAAAAACTTCTCTAGTAATCTTTTCCAAATAAATGAATATAATATCATTCCATGTAATACAAACACGCTTTGATTTTTTTCTTCATAAATTATATAATTTTTTGTCCATTTAAATGTCCTTTTTTTCATTCTGTAAGTCTTCAAATTACACGAAAAAAGCCAGTTTTTAATCCTGGATTGGAATGACCTCGGGGATAAAGTAATGGGTTTCAAGCGATGTCGAATTGAATCTATGCAGGGATGGATAACAATAAATCTGCAGGTTGGAATGTCCTTCTCTTGGACTACAGAAGAGAAAGGAAGGTTTGAAGCCTACCAAAATTCATACTTTCTTGGGGGAATTGCAATGATGTAGAGTGTGGTGTGGAGTAGAAGTAGTTTCCTATAAAATAAGTACTGGCATCCGCATTTATTTCACTTGGCTGAAATGGTTGCTTGCTACAAAATTTATTGTGAGCTCATTTTATTAAAATTGATTGTATGCGTCAAAAGGAAAAGACCAATAGTTCGAAGTTTGATTAGCAATCTGTTTCGTATTCGTTATGCAAAACATTTTCTTTATATATTCTTTATATTTTTTCAATAATATTCAATTTTATTATTATTATTTTTGAATGAAGTATAACAATGTTTTATGAAAGACTATTAGCATTGTGCATAGATCCTATAAATGCAAATACAAATAAATATAAAATATAGGGGTTAATTACTAGGAATTAATCTCTATTTTTATTTTATTTAGGAGTTAGATAATACGTAAC
>BPLR01000660.1:0-98814 GCA_021605095.1 Caerostris extrusa
GTTACGTATTGCTGTTTAATTTTCCTTTGATTAATATACGTACTGGATTCCAAAGAGGGCGATACCACCCCAAGGGGTTAGGGAACAATCGAGGTGGAAGGGTGGATAAAAAGGGGTTGCAGTGAGTTTTAATAAAGTGGGGGGGGCTTTTAATAAAAATAAGAGGTGGTGAAATCCTGGGAAGATTAGAAAATTTAGAACTATTCATCGACGTTTCAAAGATTACCAGGAATTAAAAAAGCAGATACCTACGCTACATGCTGGAATACAGATTGTAATACAGGTTTTTAATTGCATTTCCTTCTTCATATTCAGGGGAATGGGGCTTTGTACTATGATAAAACTGTTAAAAAACAGAAAGAAGAAAGAAATCTGACTACTTAGTGGGAATCGCTGAAATTTGAAATATTTTTAGTGTTTTGTTTCAGTGTCGTGTTTCATTTTCAGTTTCATGTTCTACAAAAATAGAGACTAAGATTCAGATAATAGATTTGGTTTGAAGACATAAAATTTCTTATTTTTGTAAGTTAAGTGGAAAATAACAGACCACACAAATATAAACAAAGTAATGAAAGATCTATAAAACGATGTTTTTGCTTTCAATTTTTATTTGTATTTCAGGACATTTATGTTTTTTTGTTAGTTTAATTTTTTTTTTATACAGAATGGAAGGCATTTGATGGCTGTTAATGAATAATGTTTAATTTTATAAAATAATATATAAATTTTCTAATTTTAAAATATTTAAGGTTTGCTTTTATAATTAAGCTTTTTATTTATTTTTATTTTCTTCCTTGACAAATTTATCATTTTAAATGTATCGATTTATTAAGCTAATTTAAATGATACTCGAGGAAATATTTATTTTCTTTAAAATAATTTCGATATTTATTAATTCTAAATAACGAAATATGTTTATAATTCAGTATAAGATTCCATTGCAAAAAGTATTAATTATGAATCATGTGTTTTCTATAACAACAAACCTACTTGTATATAAATCATTACATATGTGATTCTATATAAATATATATAACAGAAAAAGTTTTCAAATTCAACAAATAATTTGAATTATTAGCTTAAAAGCATGTATAAAAACACTTTTAGAATATTAGTACTTAAATTCTTGTTTTAAAAGTAAGTCATGTAATCATGAAATTTAAATTATGTTCATTAAAATATTTGTATCCTGTAATTCAATATACTATGTGATGTCCTCACACATATTTAAATTGGGTAGAAATTTGCTCCCTCACTGAGCTTCAAGTATGTTGAAAATTGCAATAAAAAGGACTATAGTGCGGTTAACAATGAATATATGAAAATTACAGTTTACAAATAAATGAAACGAAGAACGAACTTGGTTCACCAAAATACGCAGGAAGAAATTTATGATTAAAATGGATTTATTAATTGTAACCAAAATGTATTTCATGAGAATTAAAATTATAAGATCTTACGCCCAAAAGGGTCTAAATAGAATTTGAATGTTTCAAGTAAAAGTTGTTGAGTTGATTGTTGAAAACTGTCATATCATATGAACCTTGATATAATCTGTTTGTGACTATACGGCACTAATCATCGGTAGAAAGGGTCATTTGAAAAAGTTGTGGGCGAGAAAAAAAATCAGTTGAAAGATGCAGTTTTAAATGAATATTAATTACCAAAGCAACTTTTAAGAAATCATGCTAAGGATTTTTAATTCATATCGACACCAAAATTATGTATAAAGCGTACAAAATTATTAAGATTCAAAGAAAATGAAGAAAATATAATTTCCTATTTTTATCCATATAATGTCATGTATATATATATATATATGTATATATATTAGGATATTATATAATATCGTACATAATATCCTATATAATATATCCTTTATTAAATACTTTGTCCATATTATAATCCATATTTTTTTCCTGTTCTTTCGTTAATAGGTAAAATTTACCAAAGAGTTATGCATTTTTTGAAAACGCATACTATTATCTAAAATGGTAGATACCCGATTTCGAGGAAAAAATAAATGATTACATAAAAAATGAAAATATCTTCATAAAAATCGTTTAGCTAAAAACGTTTTTAAAAACCCAATATTTAATACCTATTTTATCATTGTAAAATCACTCAAATTCGATTTTTGATAGTGATTTTAAATATAATTTAATTTCTTCTCAGAAAATCAATCGTTAAAAAAAACTGCAATACTATCAGTATCATCATGTCTGGCCTATACAAACATCGCTCTCCCGAGAACAAATGCATAGACAGAAAATGCTCACTTCCGTTTGGAAGAAAACCGTTATGAATACCAGTTCGCTATCGATTCTGGGAACCAAAGAGTTGGAAGTGATCCAGGGATTTTTTCTTTTTTTTTTTTTTTTTTAAAAAAATCTTTTCTTTAGCATCAAGAACAAAAACTTTAAAAAGCATGAGTTTCAAAATATGATAGCAGCAGCAATAGTGCAAAAAGTTACTGTAGGTTAACTCTGATGACATATTTGCTATTCTCAATATGAAGGGCAATTACTGTATTTTGATCTAAACTTTTACTTTGTAGGTTTAAAGTGTTTTGCTGCCTCTATTTTGAAATATTTTTTTAAATGTATATATGACTTACGTGACCGAATGTCCTGTTTTTTGGTAGCCTGTCTTGTTATCCTCAAGTGCAGCTTCAGGTCGCCAAATTGTCCTGCTTTCTGACAGAGATCAGATGATGTTTGCAATTAAAAAAGATGATAAAATCAAACAATACGTTGTTAGCATCTGGTAGCAAGGCGATAATGATATACGAGCATAAGCAATACGTCTTTATGTAAATCGGTTAGATATCTGTAAGCTCACTTTCAAAAATTGTACAAAAGTGATTGGGTGGCGTTATGAAATATGCGAAAACTACAGCTACTGAATTCTTTGAAATAAGTGAAGAATATTTGGAACAGTAGATTAGATATATTGATTGAAATCCCGCCAATATTTTCATTTTTTATAGAAATCAACTCCAAAAATTCAGAGAAAAATTAAAAAAAAAAAAAAAAAAAACTATCACTATATATCTACTAATAAGACAAATTAAAAAAAAGAAAGATAAAAACTGGAAAAAAGTCATAAAATAATTGCCTTACATAATAAATGAAAAAAAATATAATACTCAGATTAAAAAATTATTAATTTGATAAAGATGGTATGAAACTGACTGATCGTACTAAACAACTTAAAATCATACAAGAAAAAAAATTAGATCCTTTTTTTTTCAATTCCTTCTATTAGCTCACACTCTCCCTATATATCTTGTTTCAAATTTTCAATCATTCATAAATACTTTTTATTCATCCACTCATGTTCCAATAAATTTTTTTTTGAACTTGTAGTGGGTGACACTTGATGTTAAAGTTTTTTTCAAATATTAATTCAGTAATTAAATTAAATTAATTAATTATAGTTTTTTTTATTTAAGTTGCATATATCTACCAATAGATGGCCGATAAGCTTAAAAATGAATGAAAATTATTTATAAAGGACTTTCTGCAATATAGTGAAAAAAAGTAGGAATCGACTGACTTTAAATTTTTTTTTTTTTTATATTACTTGTTTTAATTTCCAAATACAGGTACAGTAAGGTTAGCTGGTTAGTTTTTTGTAGTTTTTGTGGAACAAAAGAGAATTTTAGTTACGTTACGCCAAATACTGTGTAATATTAACTATCCAAGCGTTAGGAGATTTGTTCGTTGCTTAAAAGAATATATTAATAAAAATCACTAAAAATCAATTTAAAATTCAGTGCATGTCACAAGATTAGAAATTGCCAGTTAAAATTTAATGCCATTAAAAATTAGTCAAAAAATTATATCTTTCGTTATACTTCACTACATCTCCATTATTAGATGGAACTTTTGATGATATGGATGCTAATTTTGAAGTAATAGAAAGAACCCTTTCTATTTGATGATGAATCTTGAAATTAGTTTTTTTTTGTTAAGTATCGTGTTTTTAGTGCGGAGGGAAGCAATTAATTTTTCAGGGTAAAATTTTACTTTAGCAATGGTTCTATTTTTACGAGGTCCAGCGACCTGAAAAGAAACAGAAATTGATATCGAATTTGTACATATGTTTGACAGTAGTCCGGTCATATATATATATATATATATATTTTTTTTTTTTTTTTTTTAGGGAGTGTGTAAGGTTTGTGAACAATGGGCCAGTTATGTTGTTTTTTCAGTTATAAGAGAAATAAAACACATTATTCGAACTGTTATAGCGTTCATGGTAGAAACTAATTTTTCTGTGTTATTTCAATATATGAAAAACTAATTGAGAGATATGAGCTTTCTTGCTCCAAAATTGGTTATTTTCTGGATAACTTTTATTTCTTGGATTTTTTTTTTAGCTACAAAATTAAAAGGCATGACTAGGTTTTTAGGGAATTCAGTTAGGTGATAATTTGCAATCATTTAATATGATCTGATGAAGCACAGTTGAGCAAATTAATCTATACAAATAGTTGTGGGATGACATATCGCTGACAGTTGTAGCAACGTATGGCATTAGAATGTAGGGCCTAGGAGGGAGTTGTATTCAGCTGTTGTATTTTTAGAAGTATAATGATATAAAAATTTTAAGTAATACTTATATTAGATACTTTCTTTATTGAAATTCTGAGCACGGAATCAGCATCTTCGTCTCGGTATTCTACTTTTTACCCTCCATAACACCAATTAACTAGGGCCCAGATATAACTCTTTGACAACTATTTAGGGTTTTATGTCAATAAACTTACATACATAAATATCGAAAATTTTTCAGCAAATAAAAAGGAATTTGCCTCAGATGGTGTGTATGCTTCAATTAACAGGCATCCAGATCTTAATTTTTTTTTAACAGATTTTAAATCCCTTCTATAGCATGTAGCCTTGTGGATTTTAAAGGTCATACTTTCAAAAGGCCACCTTCAAGAGGTCACACAATCAAAAATCCGACAAAAATCGCGAATGATTCAGGTATTTCTTTTGATTCACATGTAAAAGTGTTAGAACTGACAAAAAAAGGAAAAGTTTGTAAAGGAGCTTGTTAGTAACTATCGGGACCAATTTTATGAAACAAGAGAGCTCATGGAAGTGGAAAAAGAACATCAGGTACCTACCAAAAAGTACCGTCAAATGACTATACATATGCTCATAATTATCCTCTTAGACGAACTCCACTGTTAGAGAGAAACCCAGGAATTCACCCATCACTGGAATTTCAAGCAGTTTTAACAGAATCTGTAACTACCAGCCGATTTATACAAAATGTACCACCTGTCTACCAGAAGCAGAGTCCCAAGAGATGTGTTACCCGCGCGAGAGCTGCAACTCCTACTAGACTCATTCGCCGGGATCCCCTTTTTTTTTGGAGTACGAATAACCACGTACAAAAACACATGGGTCAAATAATTGACGTCAGATTCATTAACTGAGAACAAAATAAATAAAAACGACATCTTTAATCAAAATAAAACTTATTTGAAGAACAAAAACTAGAACGTAAATAGTACAATAAATAAATAATAACATTAATACAAACAGAGAGGGAAAAATACTGATATACCAAGATAGCAAAAATACAAGCAAAACGCTTGAAGATGACGAATCGTAGCAAGATGGTACGAAAAATGTCGAAATCTGTAATCTAGACAAAAATTTAAGAGAGAGAGATGATAAAACAAAAAAATGTAGAAATCTCGGGGTCATCCCAGAGTCAGGATTCTCGTACACATTGAAAAGACATATGCTCCTGAAGGACACAAGCTATGTGATATTCGGTTTTTCATTTGGTTTTTCAAAATGATAATCATCATTATAAGCCATAATAGGAAATAATTATTATTTAAGACTTATTTTGAGGATATTAATGGAATGCACATCCGACACCGATGGAATAAGAAATGTTTTTAAAAATTTCCACAGTAAATTGCATTCTTCAAAACAACATTCTTCACTAATTATTGTAATATATGAGCAATAATATAAACAATATTTGATTACAATGATTTTCTTACATTTAATACCAATTAATAGCTATCAATTGAAAAGTATAATAATGTTTTGTTAACTACTAAAATAACATTATTATTCAATATAAATTGAGTCTTTTACCACAAAAGTCAATTCTAAAAGCTATTAAAATTTTGATATTTATATTATATATATTTAAGATTTTTTTTTTTTTTGAAGCAGCTTTAAGATTGAGGAAATAATTAAAATAAAGATGGAAGTAAGATTTTGCTAATAAGAATTTTTTTTTTTTAGCAGATTCAAAAGAAAATGAACAATTTTTTTTTCTTGTGAAATTAATGGTTTAACCTTTCCATAATTTCAGCGGAAAATAGGAAAGTTTAATATTTTTTTTTTTTTAGGAAAATTCAAACTTTCAGATGTATCAACTATGAGTTGATGAATTTCATGAAATAATAATTATTAAAAATATTAAAATAATTATTTATATGACTAATTGCTTTTTATAATAATTCATAAAAAGGAAAACTTTAAAAATATCTCTGAGCATTACAGAGTGAAATAATTATAAATTATTTTTTTTAATTATTGAAACTATTTAAAAAAAATTAAAGCTATTAAAAAAAAGGCTTTATTATATATTAATTTTGCATTAATATGCAACAAAATTTAAATGAACTTTTGACATTGAAAGCAAAATTGTTATGAGTTACGAAAAGAAATCCCCAATTAATTTTCGATATTCTATGTTTCAGTCATTAAATTGATTCCAATAATTAAATTGAAGAGGATTTGTTAAATTAAGATTGTTAATTTTTGGTATATTGAAATTAAAATTCAGAAAAGAAACATAAGATAATAATAAGTAAAATGATTAATAATTATAGAAAAATGTGAATTAAATGCAATAAAATTATTAATACACATTTTTAAAATTAAAAGCATCAGAATATATTTTAATATATTACAACTTTAATTTATAAAAAGTTTCTTTATCAATTATCTTTATTCTTTGTAACAAGCCTTACAATGGCATTTTATCTTATTTGATACACTTTAACATTTTCATGAGACAGTTCTTTTTCGTTCTTGACGTTAAGAGAATAGATCCCAGCAGAATAATTTGTTACCTAAGAAATTTTCTATCTGCTTTGTGGACAACCAGAACGAATTAATTTATTTAATCCAAAAAACGAAAACAATAAAGAAGCAAAAACAAACGTTTTATTACATATTAATTCTTTATTGATATGCAATAAAACTTAAATAAACTTTTGTCATTGAAAGTTGAATTATTATGAGTTACAAAAAGAAATCCCCAACTAATTTTAGTCATGTTATGTTTCAGTCATTAAATCGATTCCAATAATTAAAATTTTTAAAAAATAAAAAAAGAATTTGGAGGCATGAGGACCGAATGACCAGCGCACTGGAGCTCTTTGCCACAGAGTTCGAGACCTGGCGACGCAATGGATGTTTGTACTGGCTAGAATCCACTTTAAGCAGTAGATCCCGGTATATATGACCGTAAGAGCGGCGTTGGGACAATCCTACCCCGTAAAGAGAAGACATTCATTGTCTTGAAATCTACCAATAGGCAGACGTCTTTGGTTCACCATGGGGCCAATGAAGAAAAAGCAGAAACGAATTTACTAAATTAAGGTTTCCCACTCAACCGTAGAGTATTTATTACTTTTGCTATTAGTTTAAAGAAATTTGAAAATTAATTAAATAACATATCTTTCAATTGTTGAGAGTAGGTTGAATATTTTTTATGCCTATGCACTCGAATCATCTATGTCTATGTACACCTACAGATAATATTAATAATATTAATTTAATAATATGTATATGTTATCACGGTGCTTACAGATGGTCTACAAAGAAAATATAAACTGATTTCTTCTTCAATGGCGCAGTGGAGTGGGCCAAGGCCGTCTGCCTACTTTCGATTCTGAAACATGAGAGATTTTCTTTTGCGGGGTTGGGTTGTCGACATATTAGACGGAGACGTACTGTTTAAAATGGATTCCAAACAGGGACTCGAACTCGAATCTAGTGGCACCTAGCGCCAGTCAATCGGGGGTCTCAGGCTCCATACATTGATTTATTGATTTATCAAGATTTTTTTTTTCCTTTAAAAAAAAATCTTGGTAAAATCAATACTACCAATAACTTTTAAAATCACTACCAATAACTCATTATTTTATAAGAGGAAAAATATAAATTCTATTAAAATGCTATTTGTCATGTTATTATTTTAATATATGATAAATCGCTGTTAAGCTGCCTCTATTGAAAATTTTAGCTGTGTCCGTTTTATCCGAAAGAGTTTGTACAATCTTATTTTTCTTTAAATTATTTAAATGTAATAAAGAGTGATAGATCATACTATGTATGTTTGTATTGTGTAAAATTCATACTTAATAGTATCTTTTTCTGCATACAAAGAAACATTGTGTATAAATTACATAAACGTGTTGTACGTTTCTTTATTTAAAATTTGTTTCAGATTATATGTTATGTTGTATTAATTATATCCACAGACAGAAGTTTTAATAATATTTCAATAGAAGTTTAGAAAAATTTTTCTTTACTTTTTGAACACAAGATATCTTTACTTGAAATACAATGCTTATGACCTATTTATATTAAGGCTGCTCAGTTCTGCCAAAATATATTATCAAACAAATGTGCTTGTTTTACAAAATGATTTTTTTCATCAGTAGTTGAATCTAATCCTTAGTGTCCTGAGGATTAGAAGCAGCTACTGAGTATGGAAATATGGACGTGTCAGTTCTACTTCAACTACTGAGTATGGAGTAGGACTAACACCCCATAAGTACTTACTCATGTATGGAAGTAAAGGTGACAGCTTCTGTTGTGATAGAGTATATCCGTGGTAGAAGTCTAATTTGGCTCTGTGTCACTCAGAAGAAGGAGCCAGTACCTTCTGGAAGGACTTTTAGAATGAACTACCCCGCATTTGTGCATCGTACGGAGAAAATCCGCAAACTCCCACCAGGTAGTTCGACTCCTGAGGTAAGATAATGAGCATCACAAACTCCATCGAGTCTCCTCGTGGTTTGAAACAGTATCTACAACAAAGCCGCCAGCAGACTGAAAGTCAGCCCGAATGCTCACCTATGTGCGCACATTGCCACTGAGCCACGAGTTGGGTTCGCCAATAGTAATGTGATCAATAAATAAATGATTCATCTTGAGAAGATAATTGTGACTTATCTTTATCTTAATTTTACGTGTAAATTCAGTGGATAATATAATGTGGCAAGTATAAAGTTCTACCAGAGTCATTATTTATATCATGTTTTTTAATTTTTTAAAATTTAGATTTTAGGAGAATGGAGTCATAAACAGTAAATTTCTTCGGTTTGCTGTATTACATTTACCGTTTATATTGAATTTTAATGGTAAAATTGTTAAATACTTATGTTAGCCAACATCGCGCATTTTCATCATCTCCATTGTTCAAAATATATTACTGTAACTACACTATCTGGAAGAAAGTGACGGGACACCCCTCGAAAGTAGAAAAGTCGACAATACAGCTGACATATGAGCAATAAAAGGTATCACGTGTCAGCCATATCCTATAAATACTCTGTGGAGTCGACTAGAGTTGTCTTTTTGTCAAGATGCCGCCACGGGAAGAGTTGTCTGAGTTCAAGAAAGTGTGTTGGTTGGATTACATCTTGCCAAGGTGTCAATTAGGAGATATCCCGTCTCCGTAACTGCTCAAAATCAACTGTAGCACGTATTGTGTGTCGCTACAAGACTGAGGGACACTGTCAGAACAAACCCCGAAGTGGACGACCTACAGTTCTCACCAGCAGGGACCGGCGGGTGCTCGGCAGGAGATTCGAAGTTACCGTCAAACATCCATTGATAACATCGCTAATGAGTTTAGACAAGCCACTGGTGTGGCCGTTTCGACCAAGACTCTTCGTATCGAGGCCCATAAGTTAGGTTACACTGGACGTTCGGCGGCCCATAAGCCTTTAATTACGAAAACCAACAAGAAAGCGCGCCTTCGATGGGCCAAAGACCACCGTACTTGGACTGTGGATGATTGGAAACGCGTCCTTTGGAGTGACGAGTCACGATTTACCCTTTTCCGTTCCGATGGACGTGTTTGGGTATGGCTTTTACCAGGAGAACGCCTTTTGTCCGAATGTGTCGTCCCAACTGTAAAAGTTTGTGGAGGAGGATTGATGGTATGGGCCTGTTTTCCCTGGTATGGGGCTGGCCCACTGGTGAAGGTTGATGGTGCGATGAATGCCGATAGATACTGTGATATTCTCGACAATCATGTCCTTCCTACCTTGTGGGCAACGTACGGTATGGATGATTACTGGTATCAAGACGACAACGCAACATGCCATGTTGCAAGGAGGACTCTTGATTGGTATGTGAACAACAACGTTAAACGCATGGAGTGGCTTGCTCAGAGCCCTGATCTTAACCGAATTGAACATCTCTGGGACGAATTGGACCGTCGGTTGAGGGCCTGCACCCCACTCTTCAAAAGCAAGCCTGAACTATGGAACTTCCTGTTAAATATTTGGAAGGAAATTCCTCTTGCCACTATGGCTAATTTAGTGGAAAGCATGCCCAGAAGGGTTGCAGCTGTGATCGCAGCCAAAGGAGGCCCTACCTCCTATTAATTTTAATAAATATGGGTTTATGCCGTTATAGTGTCGTGTCCCGTCACTTTCTTCCACATAGTGTATTTAAAACTATATATTTGTAAATATATTTGTAACCTTTATTATTTAACCTTTGTTTAATTTTTTTATAAAGTTAAATTCTAATTTTCTATGATAATACTTTTAATTCATTTTTGATAAAAAATTTAAAAATAATTGAAAACTAAAATTAAAACAATCATTACGATGAAAAAATGCTCTCATCTTGAATATTCGATATAATATAAAATTAATTATATCATTTTTGTCTTAAAATGGTAATGTTCTCAAAATGGTTCAGTTCTAATCATGGTTAATTAAATCCCATGAACTTTGTACGCAAGTCTTTTTAATCGTATTAGGTCACCACTAATTTTAATTAATAATTGCACTTTGAATAATATTTATTAATTTCATAAACAAACATACTTTTTTTATTTTTATTGTATTGATAAATAATATTACAAAAGTTTTCTTGTTAAATTAGCATTTTGAATACCGCAAATAGCACAAGTGGAGAATTAGAACTAATTTAGAACTTCTAATTCTGAAAATTCAATAAATTGTTTAAAAAAGCAAACATTTTCTTTCAACAGAGCAAAAAAGCAAAAGCAGAGCTGAAAATGCTCCATGAATCAAAACTGCTGTCAAAACCAACCTATCTGTTTTCTCTGAATTCAAACTTTCAAAAAAAAAGAAAAAAACAAAGTAAAAAAGAATGCATTTTTACATTCAAACGTCCATAAATTTGGAAGACTATTCGGAAAAGACTGTGCATATTCATATGCTCAAACCTAATGCGAAACAGATTTTTTTTTATTTCTTTCTTATATTTTCCTTTAGAATTCTTACAGACACACACACACATTCAAACAAACATTGGCAAAAATGTCAGAACAAATGAAAAATACTTTCTCTCCATTTTGAAGAGGAGCAAGCTTCGAACTTTCGTGTAGTATATTTGCAGAAGAATAAGAAGCATGTAAGAAGAACCACAGAGACAGAGAGAGAGAGTTCTTCCCTCTTTGGAAAATATATTCCGAGAAGGAAAAAAATAATGAATAAAAGAAAAAAAAAATAAATAATAATAATAACAAACAAACAAATGAATAAACAAAAGCACTGGAAAAGACGGACCCAAAGAAACATTGGAATAAATAATCGAACCGAAGAAACACAAGAAAAGTGTCAAACTCTGGCGTTTCAAGAATAAGAAGGAACAAAAGAAAAAGAAAAAGAAAAAAAAAAAAAATGAAAAAGAAAATGGGTGGGAGGGTGGATGAGTATAAGATGGAAGGGGGCGGGGAGGCATCTCTCGTGTGCAGGTGTCTATTCTTACCCGGATGTAAAGCTGGTACCTGCCAAAAGAAAGGGAAAACGTTAGTCCCGCTGTTTCGCACCAAATCCTTTTTCTCTCTGAGAAAGGGTTACCATATGGGATCAAGCATTGGCGACAAATGAGTATCGCCAAGGTGAAAGGGTTAAAAAGCCGGATCTATATAAGATTTTTAAAAAACGACTCATAAATTATCTGCCAACTTACTCTAACTCGGATGGACTGTGTTTTATAACAATGACAAAAAGGAAGAATGTTACAAAGTACATTTATTCGTTTTGAAAGTGTTGTGTACACTCATGCATATGTGACTATAAATTTTTCCGTGTAATATATTTTTTTGTGTTGCATTTTTTTTTTCCCTTCTAATAGTAATTTATTTCCCACAGAATTCAGGGTAGACGCCCTTCAGAAATTTAAAAATCGAAATAAGTTTCTTTATTTCAATAATTATGTTTTCGAATCAATGTTTTCAACTTTGGTGGCCGAGATTTTGAACTTTGGGAGAGGAATTTTCTACATATATCTATCTATAAAAAGAATTTAGAGGGTAAAAGCAATCTACGATATGATGAAATAAACAAGTAATTCTTGATTTCTAAAATTGATGTATATTATGATCGGCATTAAATTAGTATTCATATGCTATATGAATACTATTCCTATTCATTTGCTAGCAGTGTTAGTAAATTCGTAATAATTTCAATAAATTCATTATCCATGTGAAATTTTTTAAAAATCAATATCTGTTTCTAAGATGTACTTGACAAAAAGCCCATCTCATGTCTAAGTGTAACGTAACCTAATTTTATATTGGTTTCAACACTTCCTTATACTGTTACTGTCAATGTGGCAAATAAATTCGAAACCTTAAACATGCCCATTTTAATCATTTGTTGACATAAAATTTTATACTAAGTTCCATGGCTATCTGACAATTCTTTTTTGATGTGTAGTTTTATCTGAGTGAATGTACATTAGAAATAAGTAATTTGCCCTGTTATCTTTGACAATCTAAAACAAATTTTCTTTCTTAGTGATTTTTAACAACTAAAATATTGAATAAATGTACTGAATTTCATTTAATAGTTCTTTATTTGAAAAATTCTTAACTTAAGAGCCATTATTTGATATCAAAAGAGTTAGAAATACAGTAGAACCTCTAAGTCGAACCTCGATAAGTCGAAAACCTCCAAAACTCGAAAAAAATATTTTGCTCCCTTCTCTTCAAGCCCCAAAACCTCCATTACTCAAAATTTCAACCCTCTGTAAGTCGAAATAATGAGTCAATCCCCCACAAGCCATTTTGGTTTTTATTTTCCCTCCGTAACACGAAAAAAAAAAAATTGGACCTCTGTATCTCGAACATTAGTAATGTTTGATTTTACAACTCGATCATTTGAAACTAATTACCTCTATAGCTGGAAGAAAATAAGTTACCGACTTTAAGGATTTGCCGACAATGCCCGTCATTGTTTCTTAGAAAACAATGTATGAGTATACAGTAAATAGAATAACCAATTTTATGAAATATTCTTATTATAATTCTTACTCTTATAATTCTTATTATTGCTATTGACTTCATTTGAAGTCTAGCGAAGCAAATCTTTTGTGGTCGATTGCAAAAATATCAGAAGCAGTTTGGTTTAACTGCAATACACGTTTTATTTTCAGAACAGTATACGAACGTATAGATAGAGAACGATCGAATTGTCTAAAGCAAAAAAAAAAAATAATAATAATAATAAATAAATAATAATAACTGACTTTTTTAATACATAATATTTTTAATTTTAAGGTTGTTTCGGAATTATTTTGATTTTTTATTGTAGTACATAATATAACTTTTAAGTTGCAAATAAACATGTTTATTTCTTCTGTAACTTGAATTTTTATTTATTTACCTCTGTAACTCAAAACAAGTTAGAAAGAATCTAAACCTCTACAAGTCGAATATTTCCTTACAAAATCCGCGTAAGTCAAAATCCTCCACAAGTCGAAAACTCTATAACTCGAATTATTTGGCGTCTCCCTTGAAGTTCGACTTACAGAGGTTCTACTGTACACAATTTAGAATTACAAACATTAATCGCGTCAATGCAGGCTGGAATAACAAAAGTCAGATGTTTTATGAAGCGTCAACGAAGCGCACTATTTGTGAACAAATGACCACATGCGTAAACGAGGGTGGGGTTTCGATCCCAGCTGGCAGAATACGTAGCAGTTACTGCGATAGAAAACGAGAAGCCTAATAAATTGTTACGCTAAAGTGTGGAATTTATTGCAATCTACAATCTGATACCCAATAGGAAGTTAACACTTGATATCAAGATTATTAGCAAATACATTATTTAGAATTATAAACATTAGTTGCATCAATACAGGCTCTAAGAAAAAAGTCAGTGTAAGGTTTATTGACAAATAATGTTTTATCAAGCGTCAACAAAGCGTACTATTTGTGAACCAATGACCACATGAGTAAGCAAAGGTTGAATGTTTCAATCCCAGCTGATAGAATGTGTTGCAGTTACTGCGATCAAAAACGAAGAGGCTTACACTACGTAAAAAAAGTAGAAGGACACTTGATTTTGTAACAATAACCGAAAAATATTTTATTTTTACTAAAATTTTTTATTAGAAACATTTTACAAATATTTTAAAAATACAATTTTAACATCAGAATTATGATATTCGAACATAAAATATTAATGTCAGCAAAATAGTCTCTCTTTTTTGAAACTTTGTAAAAAAAGTAGAAGGACAGCATTATAATGAATGAAAAAATAGTGATTTTAATAAGGAATGTTCTTCCCATTGACCTTTATAACTTCAAATATTCTGTTTGGAAGTGAATTGTATAGAGATTGAATGACAAAAATTGTCCCATGAGTCATTCAATGCTTCTCGAAGCTGAGTTAGCGAATCAAATTGCCTTCCATCAGCATAAACTCGACGAACTAGCATTGCCCAGATTTTCCACTATATTAAGGTCAGGACTTTTGGCTGGCCATGGTAAAACATCCACATTATTTGTTAGGAACCAATTTTTGACTCCAGTCGCTGTGTGAATGGAAGCTCCGTCTTGCTGAAACTTCCACTCTTCACCACCCAAGTCAGAGCCATAAGGAAGAAGCTCGGAATTCATCACTTGAACGTAGTCTGTATGTTTTTGCCTACCATTTAAGAAAACCAGACTTGTCCTTCCTCCGTATCCAACCAAACCATTAAACTCCCTCCTCCCATTTGCCGTTTGAATAGTATTCGTCTTCATTCCCCAGACAATGCCAGTAGTGCTGATATCCGTCTGGACCGTCTAAGTTAAATTTCTTTCATCGGAAAATATCACAGAAGTCCATTCTGTAGTCCAGGACATGTGCTCCAGCCCACGCTAAACGGTTATCAATGTGAGCTTGTGTCCACTTAGGATGATGTTTCCGTTTTTTGAAAATGAATTTTTTAGATCTTTTAATATAGTTGTAAACTGTTTGTTTCGTCACATGATTAAGTCCTGCTTGATTTCTTGCCTTTGAAACACTTCCTTTGTTCTTCTTAAGCACACTAACAAGTTTTCTTTCATCACGGGGTGTTAACTTTTTCGGTCTACCAGTCTTCTTTTTCTTTCCATTTTTATAAGGATTTCTGATAAAGTTTGAAACTGTATTGAGGCTCACCTGCAACAATCGAGCAATCTCTCTGACACATTTACCATCATTTTGATATGCGGAAATGTGGCCTTTTTGAAAATCGTTCAAAGGTATTCCTTTAGGCATTTCTGAGAACGGAGAAACAGCGTAACTTTTAAACAAATTAGATTTTTTGACAGAAAAGGATAAAACAAAGTACAAAATCACTATTTAACTAAAGAACAACTCACTAAATTAAATATATTAACAAGTGTCCTTCTACTTTTTTACGCATCGGAAATTATATATACTAATTTTGTTATTAATATTAGTGGTAGATGTTTAATGTTCGCCCAAAATGAAAAAAGGGTCATTAAACTAAATCTGCATAAATATCTGATTGTTAGGAGAAAATAAGAGATATTAATTGGCAAAAAAAACACTGTCCTTCTATTTTTTTTTTACGCAGTGTATTAATTGTTATGCTAAAGTTTGGAATTTATTGCAATTTACAATGTGATACCCATTAGGAAGTTAAAATTTGGTATCGAGAATGTTACCAAATACATTATTTAGAATTAAAAACATGCAATGCATCAATGCAGGCTCGAAGAAAAAGTCAGTGTAGGGTTTATTGACAATTAATGTTTTTATCAGGCGTCAACGAAGCGCACTATTTGTAAAATAGCGACCACATGCGTAAACAAGGGTGGGGTTTCGATCCCAGCTGGCAGAATGCGTTGCATTTGCTGCGATAAAAAACGAGAAGGCTAATCAATTGATACGCTAAAGTGCGGAATTTATTGCAATCTACAATCTGATACCCAATAGGAAGTTAACATTTGATATCAAGATTGTTACCAAATACATTATTTAGAATTGTAAACATTAATCGCATCAATACAATCTCAACGAAAAAGTTAGCGTAAAATTTATTGGCAAATAATGTTTTTATCAAATATATGTCTTAATCAAACGTCAACAAAGCATACGATTCGTGAATAAATGACAACATGCGTAAATAAGGGTGGGTGTTTTCGATTCCAGCTGGCAGATTTGGTTTGGTTTGTCTCTCTGTTGTCCTTTTGTGTGCACTTTGGACTAATTAAACCGGAACCTACAGTTTAAAGTGGATTCCTAACCCCTAACAAATATCCATTCCACCTACAGGATTCGAACCTGAAGAGCCCAGCTGTTAGAATATGTTACAGTTACTACGATGTAAAACGAGGGGACCTATTAATTGTTTCGCTAAAGTTTGGAATTTATTGCAATCTAGAATCTGATACCCAGTAGGAAGTTACTATGCTTTTATGACTTGACAGAAATAAAAGCATGGTACTCTAGAAGCAAAAGCAATATTTTCCCTCTATATCAAGAGTAATATGCTGCATGAGGACCCTATAAAATAAAGTTCGGTGATTAAGCCAAATTATCATTTGAGTACTGCTTCATAATTCTACGTCTTATGTACCTATGTGAAATGACACATAATGCAGATTCAAATCGAGATCCTCAGAAGAGAAACTTACTTTTAAAGTTACCAAACTAGCTAGTAGCCAGAAAAGGCGAACACTCGAATTCGCTGAAAACTCATAAAAACGTGTGCATCCTTCATCAACAAACTGTCATACGGCAGTCAATGAGCGAGGGGCAAGGGCAATTACCTTTGAAAGTTCGCCGGGAAAACTGTAACCGCCTAACTCCTGTTAAAGGTTGTTCTTAGTTTATAGTGACGAACATTAGGTCCACATGTGTGTGTGTATATATATATATATATATATTTAATATAATGGTATAATATTTGTTGGTAATATAATAGTTGTAATATATAATATAATAGTCATCATCATTAATGGCGCAACAGCCCCATGGTGGTCCATGGAGAGAGAGAGAGAGAGATTTTCTTTTTACGTGGTAGAGTTGGAAGCCCTACGTCCAACGCGCTACACTCATATTAGACCGGGACCTATTGTTTAAAGTGGATTTCCAAAAGCTGCAAAAATTCACGGCATTGTCGGAATTGAACCCGAAACCTGTGGCACCGAGTGGCAGAACGATAGTCACTCGTCCATTCAGGCCCTAATATAATAGTATGTATACAATGTAATATATATATATATATATATATATATATATATATATATATATATATATATATATATATATATATATATATATATATATGTATATGTATATATGTAATATATATAATATATATATATATATATATTACATTGTATACATACTATTATATTAGGCCTGATTGGCTCGGTGCCACAGGCTTCGGGTTCGAGTTCCGGCAATGCCGTGAATTTGTAGATTTTGGAAATCCACTTTTAAACCGTAGGTCCCGGTCTAATATGAGTGTAGCGCGTTGGACGTAGGGCTGACAACCCTACCACGTAAAAGAGAAAAAAATCTCTCCATGGCCCACCATGGGGCTGTTGCGCCATTAATGATGATGACTATTATATTACACTCTCTTCCTATTATTCCTAAACATTTTAGTGTTTTTAATCCTTTTCAAATTTAGAAATGATAATCAATAATCTATTTCCTCAATTTACAAACAAAATTATGAAAATACCATTGTAGAAATGGGGCCTGAATGGCCGAGTGGCTAGTGCCCTGGCGCTCGGTAACACAGGTTTCGGGTTCGAGTTCCGGCGGTGTGATGGATGTTTGTAGTGGTTCGAATCCACTTTAAACCGTAGGTCCCGGTCTAATAGGATCGTAGAGCGTTACGGAGGCATTGTTACTCCGCGCCCGTGGCTTATTTTCAAGTTACACGCTCCCGCTGGATAATGCAAAGTGAGTAACGTCTGCGCAGCGCTTGCCATAAGGCTTCGAAGACCAAGTTGTCTAAGTGTTTGCCAGCTGCATTAGAAAGAAAAAAAAAAAAAAACCATTGTACAAATTTCATATTTTATTACAAAAATGTAATAAGCCACCTTTTAAAAAATATGTGTAAATATTCACGAGAATCAAAAGTTGAATAAAAGCGACTTCAGCAAATACAGCAATATAAAAAAATATATATTATGAATAATAAACAATACTAATAACAAAAATTTTTAAAGGTTAACTTTTAACGGAAAAATAAAACAAAAGTTAAAAAAGGGCAATTTTCCAAAATCTTTTCGCAACACCCACATCGGTCGAGTATCCCACTTTAAAAAGCACTGCGTTATATAACTCGCCCTTCAATGTTTAATTTAAAATGTTTCAATAGATTCTCTTCAACCAATTTAATATTGAAAACGGTTTAATATTTCAAATTTTGCATTTTTAATTTATCTTTCACATTTATCAAAAAAAAAAAAAAGCATCTAGATGAGCTTTATCATCCAAAAATTTCATTTTTCTGTAACTGATTTCTTGAATAATAGCTTAACTATTTGATATTTTACTGTGGAATATTCTTTTTCTTTTTACAAAATAACAATAAATAAAAAAAAAAAAAAAAAAAAAAAAAAATCCAGATCAGGCAACAATAGATGCATGGACAAAGCATATCAAGGAAATATTTTTGGCGGAAATATCTGATGGAATTTCAATAAAAAAATAAGTATATTTTGTAGCATAATTTTTTATTAACTTACATGAAATTTAGATTAATTGATTTTTTTGAAACAGAAAATCAAGGATCCGTCATTAGAATAGGAAACTATAAAACAAGATAAAGCAGTGAAAAAAAAAATCTGATTTCGTTGACATATAATCACAATAATTATAAAGACATTTCAATCTTAAGACATCTTCAAGACATCAAAATCTTAGGTTTTAAGGTTAATAAAACTTACTTATAAAAGGAAATTTTTTGGATATTATAATTTTATAATTATAATAATTTTATTAGTATAATTAAGAATTATTATTATAATTAAGAATTTTATTATTATAATTAAGAATTTTATTAATAATTATAATATTTTATTAGTATAATTAAGAATTTTATTATTGTAAATATAATAATTTTATTAGTACAATTATGAATTTTATTATTATAATTAAGAATTTTATTATTATAATTATAATAATTTTATTATTGTAAATATAATAATTTTATTAGTATAATTAAGAATTTTATTATTATAATTATAATAATTTTATTATTATAATTAAGAATTTTATTATTGTAAATTTAATAATTTATTAGTATAATTAAGAATTTATTATTATAATTATAATAATTTTATTATTATAATTAAGAATTTTATTATTGTAAATATAATAATTTAATTTGTATAATTAAGAATTTTATTATTATAATATAATAATTTTTTATTATTGTAGATATAATAATTTTATTAGTATAATTAAAAATTTTATTATTATAATTATAATAATTTTATTATTATAATTAAGAATTTTATTATTGTAAATATAATAATTTTATTATTATAATCAAGAATTTTATTATTGTAAATATAATAATTTTATTATTATAATTAAGAATTTTATTATTGTAAATATAATAATTTTATTATCATAATTAAGAATTTTATTAGTATAAATATAATAATTTTATTATCATAATTAAGAATTTTATTATTGTAAATATAATAATTTTATTATCATAATTAAGAATTTTATTATTGTAAATATAATAATTTTATTATTATAATTAAGAATTTTATTAGTGTAAATATAATAATTTTATTATTATAATTAAGAATTTTATTATTGTAAATATAATAATTTTATTAGTATAATTAAGAATTTTATTATTATAATTATAATAATTTTATTATTATAATTAAGAATTTTATTATTGGAAATATAATAATTAGTATAATTAAGAATTTTATTATTATAAATATAATAATTTTATTATTATAATTAAGAATTTTATTATTGTAAATATAATAATTAGTATAATTAAGAATTTTATTATTATAAATATAATAATTTTATTATTATAATTAAGAATTTTATTATTGTAAATATAATAATTTTGTTATTATAATTAAGAATTTTATTATTGTATAATTATAATAATTTAATTATTATAATTAAGAATTTTATTATTGTAAATAAAATAATTTTATTATTATAATTAAGAATTTTATTATTGTAATTAAGAATTTTATTATTATAATTATAATAATTTTGTTATTATAATAATGGATATAATTTTTAAATATAAAATTAAATCTATTTCTTATCCACATTTTTGTAGTGATTGTAGTTTTGTAGTCATTGTTTTTAACACTAAAATTCATGCAAATCTACAAGAAAAAAAAATCGCAACAAATGCATGCCTTTTAAAGGCTCTTATTAATAATAATAATACATTCGATTTTTCTATTGGGCATCAGTGGACCTCCTAGTCCACTGATGTACAAAAAAAATCAAAGATATAGTTGTTAGGGTATACATCAGTGGACCTCCTAGTCCATTGATGTACAATAAAAAAAAAATCAGATATAGTTGTTCAGGGTATACATCAGTGGACCTCCTAGTCCCCTGATGTATAATAAAAAAAAATCAAAGATATAGTTGTTCAGGGTATACATCAGTGGACCTCCTAGTCCACTGATGTGCAATAAAAAAATCAAAGGTCTAGTTGTTCAGGGTATACATCAGTGGACCTCCTAGTCCATTGATGAAATTGTCCCTGAATAACTCCGCAACAGGTAAAAAAAGGAGGACATTAACTTCGAAGAACTTTCTGTGTTAAATGGAAGAAAGCTTGAAAAACGCTCACCATGAAGTTTAGATGTCAATACCAGGCCCTGATGCATATTGCCGCAATCACCACCGAGTCTCCTCGTTCTCTGAAAGCAGCTACTGCAAAGATCATATTAGAACATGAATCCTCCTGCATTCTAGCTACTGCTAGCTAGTTTAACATTTTAATGTTTGGGAACGTAATATGTAAATAATTTTTACAAATATGTATAGATATTGACAGTTACCGAATATGTAAAAGTTCATTAAAAATCTATAATATAAATAGCCATATTATATAAGATCGAAATACTATTTAACAGTTACTCGCAATCGAAATATTTGTATATAAGTTTCTACAACATCTCGTACTTAATATTTTTACAAGGGCAGAAATACAGGGGAAATTATAATTAAAGTACTATTTTCAAAATGCTATAAAAAAGTACCGCAATGAGTTCAAATTTGAACTAAAGATACTTGAAGAAGGGCAAAATAGTATGGCATCAAAAAAAAAAAAAAAAAAAAATCCTAAGAGTTCCGAAAAGTCATCATCCTAAAAGTTCCACTGATTTTTCCCTTCAATTTGGTATGACCTTGCCGTGGTGGATGGGCTTTCCACTAACAGTGTCACAATTGATGAATGACTTGGGAGTCATTTTTGCATCCAAAAGCCGAAACAATGAAGTACATTGAACACTACAGTTAGTTTAATGTACAAGTCATGTCAAATACGTTGTAATGTCAAATATTTTGTTGCGATTCAAAAATATCACTGACAGCCAAATTCACTTTCTTTACGCCACTTACAGCGCCATCTATTAATACACTTTGGAACTTTTTGAAGCCGTACCGTTTCCCCCTTCTTCAAATATCTTCAGTTCAAATTTAAACTCATTATGACGAGTATTTCTTTTTAACAGCATTTTGAAAGTGAGACTAATTATAATCACCCTATACTTTTACAATTTATTATAATGATATGATATTTTTAATTATTGTTATGCTCTAATTTTCCTTCAGTATTAAAAAAATTACATTAAAAGCAACAGTTTAACAATTTGTATTCGGTATAACCGTATTTGGAATTGATCCACATTTATAAGATGCTATAATAGAGTGCTCAAACTTGCAGGTATTAAATACATGAACTCGTCTGATATAATATATCCATTTTCCACATTATATGCGCTATGTAACGTGAAAAATATCACTACACCACATAGGAATCCCCTGTACTTGTCCATAAAAGAAATAAATATTCGTCTATCCTACAGATATGAAAGAATTAAATGAAGAAAGTTTTTGTCTGATATTTTATAGCTGCATTTTGATGCTAAACTTAGTAAACTCAAATGCAAGTGTAAACAATAAATACAACAACAACTACTATACAACTAACTTAGCACGCATGCATTTCTGAATTCAACAATTATTCGTTAAATAATAGGACAATTTGTTAATACAGAAGCAAACTATGAGACAGTCATAAAAACTCTTATCAAACCTAAATATTTTTCGAAAGACAAGACAACTGAAAGCCTAAAGTGTGCGCAAGGACGTAGAGCGACAAAACAAACCAAACCACAATTTTGGGAACAATGTCTGCAATAAAGCAACCAATGTAGTGGAACACAGCCCTAATGCTCATTGGCGGCGCACATTTCCACTGAGCCACTGGTCGGGCGAAAATTAACCTACTATTAATATATAGTTATTATAGTTACTTTTTGTCGAATAACTATGGTCTTATGTTTGTTTTAGGTATGCTACAAACAACCCAACGACCGAAGATGAGGGGGGGATATCTGCCCACGTTTTGCGTATCGCATGAGAAAAACCAGGAAAAATTTTTTCCCCCTTCTTGACTATGGATACTCTTTTCTGAAAGCGTTGGTTTTGTTACGCATGATCTGCGCGCGCTACCACCTGACCAATGTATTTGACAAATGTATTATTAATGTAAAATAGTCTGAATAATACATAAATGTTACGCATGAGGACGGGGTATTTAGGGATATCTACCTACATTTGCGTATCGTATGAGAGGAAACGTGGACATTCCCCCCTTGACTATAGATACTCTTTTCTGGCAGCGTCGGTTTGGCATGGGCAAGTGGCTAGCGCTCTGGCCTTTTGGTATCCCAGGCTTCAGGTTCGAATCCTGGAGGTGGCATGGATGTTTGTTAGGGGTTCGGAATTAACATTAAACTGTAGGTCCCAGTCTGTTTAGCCTAAAGTGTGCACAAGAGGACAGTAGAGCGACACACCAAAACCAAAGCGTTGGTTTGCAACGAATGCAGAACCAAGACCATGTAGATGACCTGCGCGCGCTACCACTTGACCAATGTATTTGGCAAATGTATTATTAATGTAAAATAAGCTGAATAATACATCAATGTTACTAATTGCTAAGAAAGCATTTATGGGGGGGGATGGAGCGGCGATTGAATTTCCTTTTGTAAAGGAGGGGCCAGTGTCTGTCATACTGGATACGGTCGTGATACAAACTGGTTAATGAACACATTTCCTTGTTTATAAATGTTCATTGACCTTTAAAACGGAATTTTAATTGATATTAAAGTTGAATTATATGTATTTTTTTACTTTTAATTTTCAATATTT
This sequence comes from Caerostris extrusa, assembly GCA_021605095.1. Taxonomy (NCBI): domain Eukaryota; kingdom Metazoa; phylum Arthropoda; class Arachnida; order Araneae; family Araneidae; genus Caerostris; species Caerostris extrusa. Next base: position 23,957 of record BPLR01000660.1, read on the forward strand.
CTGAAAGCGTTAGTTTGCAACGGATGCAGAACCAAGACCTTCTGTATATGACCTGCGCGCTCTACCACTTGACCAATGTATTTGGAAAATGTATTATTAATGTAAAATAGGTTGAATAATACATCAAAGTTACTGTTGTTGTTGTCGTATCCCTCATGGAATGAGGGAAGAAGGGATGCAGGTACTGTTCTGATGGAGCCCCTGTAGGTAGAAGTCTGACTTCTGCTCCGTGACGCTCTTACAGTCATAGGAGACAGGGAACTACGGCTTAAATTGGATTCCGAACCACTACAAACATCCATAGCACCACCGGAACTCGAACCCGAAGCCTGTGGATCGAGCGCCAGACGAGCTCTAGACACTTGGCCATTCTGGCCCATCAAAATTACTAATTGCTAAGAAAATTTAGGGGGCGAAGAGGCGATGGAATTTCCTTTGTCATACTTTATACGCTCGTGATACAAACTAGTTAATGAACACATTTCCTTGTTTGGAAATGTTCATTAACCTTTACAACGGAATTTTATATTAGAGTTGAATTATTTGTATTTTTACTTTTAAGTTCAATATTATGTATTATTAAATCGAAATGCACATGAAACCGATTTGGGTAGTTTTATAACATCAAACACTTTTAACCATTTTCTCATGGTGAGTCATAACTTCGTCGTGCATGAGTTGTTTTCAGGAAACGATTCGATGGATAAAATAGAAATGTGCAGAAGAACAAAATTAATACAAACTAGTACTAAAAGGAAAGAAAGTTGATACAATTTATGTCGATTAATAAGAAAAACCAAAGAGATAAACAGCCTTTTAAGATAAAATTAAATGCTTTTTTTTTAATGAATTAAATGTTACGGTGATGAATATTGTAATAAAATTCAACGTTTATGCACCATTTTAAATTTATCTACATATGAAGTAGACAATTGTAATAAAATGGATTTAAAATATGTCAAGATCTTGAATTTGTCGTCTTTCATGCATGTGAGGTTCTCTGTCATGTATATGAATTTCGCTAAATTTCATTCCAAGTGTTTAATGTTAGGTATTGCATCAATGACGACATTGTGTATCTAATACCAGGTGGGCATTTTCTTTTAAACCCAAATCATTATTAAACTATGTATAGAAATAATACTATGTAAATGCTATGAACCTCGAAATAAAAATCAATAGAATTTTTAATTTGCATTCTCTACAATATATATATATATAAAAATCCCCTTTTAAAACTAAAAGAAAACACTTTTACTTCTCGTACTTCAATAGAAATTTAACGTTAAATTAATATTTCTTTCTGTTCAATTGTATTATGATAAATAAAAAAATTCAAAGATATTTACTCATTATTATGTTTATTTGCTCGCTGTGAAAATAGTTTAAAAAATTGTTATTAAGCCATTTAAATAGTTATTTAACATTTTTAAAAGTTATTTAATAAGTTCTTAACTCATTAACATAAGTAATTTAATAAGTCCTTAACTCATTAAATCATTAAACTATTAAGTTATATTAAAAAATAAGTTCGTTAACTTATTTTTTCAATTCCTTCTATTAGCTCACACTCTCCCTATATATATATCTTGTTCAAATTTTCAATCGTTCATAAAATACTTTTTTATTCACCAACTCAAGTTCAAATCCATTTTTTAACTTGTAGTGGATAACACGTGATGTTAATGCAGTTTTTTCAAATATTAATTCAGTAATTAAATTAAATTAATTAATTTTAGTTTTTTTAGGTTTAAGTTGCATGTATCTACAACAGAGGGCGTCAGATAAACTTAAAAAATGAATGAAAATTATTTATAAGGGACTTTCTGCAATATAGCGAAAAAAAGTAGGAATTGACTTTAAAATTTTTTTTTTTTTACATTATTTGTTAATATTATTTTTAAAATGAATAATTTTAATTTTTTTTATTATATAAAGTATTTCATTTAACGTCCATAGTGCTGTTCCATATAGCACAGGAAGGAACAGATTTCAACACACATCTTTATATGTCCATTTTACTTTAAAAAAATATTTTGAATTTTTAAAAAATAAAGGTTTTAAGATTTTGATGAATATGACTAAAACAATAGACATGTTCCAACTTTAATTTCAATTAAAAAGCAAACATTTAAATAGAAAAAATATGTCTTTCAATATTTCATATTTTATTGCAGACCAGAATATCAGATAGATCCTATGCCAATAATGTACTGTCCTGGGTAACGTGCCATCCCTATTTACGATGTTTAATTGTTAAAAACGTGTTCCGTTTTTAAATTGCGCTAGACAATGTAAAAGGCTCTAATGTTTGATAATTCATTAAAATTCACAAGCTTAATTGAATAAACACAAATTTGTGAAGAAACCTTGTTATGCATGAATATAAAAAATCAATAAATGAAAAAACTTTTGGCGCTAATCTTATACAAAATCAAATAAAATAAAAAAAAACTTGTTAGATTAATGTAACAATATGTAACATTTTTTATTTGCTTTATAATTGTGTTATATTTATGTGTTGTTATAAAGAAAGAAAACATCAACAAGTTTACTTTCCTCATACATAATAATACATGAATATAATACAATGCATGTTTTATAATTTTGGGCTTTTTTTGTTCAGTTAGTATCGTTAACTTATCGTTAATATATTAACTTTTCTCTTTATATCATCCCCTACTTAGGGCAATATAACCTCTACCAGTTAGAAAGGTAAGAGGTGGAACATCTGTGGACCTCATGCATACCACGAAGAGCCCACCGATGGGTGAAGTGAGAGGGCAGTATATATATGAGAAGACTTTTCTTGGTAACTACCCTGCAAAAACCCGGAAAAATCCCACCACACAGCCCGACTATCTATGGGAAGCACATTGCCACAATCGCCATGAAGTCTTCCTCGTTTCTGAAAGCAATGACTACAGATATACCTCCAGCGGATTCGAACCCCAGCCCTCCTGCCCGCTGGCTGAATAGGTTGCCACTGGGCCTCGAATTGGACAACATATGCATTTTCAGTAGTTTATGCACTCTAGCTCTATTGTGTATCTTTTTGTATATCGGTGGACCTCTCATTCCACTATTATACTCCAGAAGGGCCCACCGTCTGTGGGTTATAAAGTAAAAGTGGGTTGTAAAGGAATGGTGCCGGTGTTAATGGATATTTATGGGCAACGATAAATTCGGAAAAAATACCCCCAGGTTGTCAGTTCGAGACATTTTGCATTCACTGTCCAAGCTCCATAGAGTCTAAAAGCAGTAGCCGAAATTTTAAATAGTAAAATTAGAAACTTCTTGCAAGTTAGCCCCGAGGCAATCTTAAAAACAGCTTGTACTTGAAAAAAGTAAATTTTTTTTAAAAAAAAAAACTATAGAATTACAATAATTTTGTGTTTTTTAATTGAAATTTACATTTATTAAAATAAAAAAAAAAGGGGTAAGAAAGGTAGATTTCAATTGAATAAGTAATTTATTGTTATTATAAATTAGAAAACATTGACTTTAGCAACTCTTTCAAATAGATTTAATGGTCCTTAGTGAATTAATGATCAGAATTTTTTATGTTTTAATGCAGCTGGCAAACTCATAGACAGTTGTCCTGGATGCCTTAAGGCAAGCATTGCACCGACGTTACTCACTTAGCACTACCGTGCGTGCAGATCGAAGATAAGCTACGGACGCCGAGTAACAATATCTCCCAATGCTCTTCGATCATGTTAGACCGGGACCAACTGTTTAAAGTGCACCCCGAACCACTACAAACACCCATGGCATCACCGGGACTCGAACCCGAAACCTGTGGTACTGAGCGCCAGAGCGCTAGTCATTTGGCCATTCAGCCCCAATTATATGAAAGAAAGTAATAGATTTTAAATGTGAAAACTAATTCCCCCCCATAATTTTAATTCATTAATAGCTAGTTGTAATAAATGAATTTTATTTATAAATACAATTGTAAATACGAATTTAAAACAATAAAAATATATTACTGAAATTCAAGTGTATGTTTCGCTATTTAATTTCTTACTTTAAAAGCGGTGTCAGTGCAAACTGAAGGTTTAGCATTATGTAATAAAATATTCCATTACATCATTTAGATTATAGCAAATAAAAAAAAGAGGAGTTTCAAATATGTAATTAAATGTTTGAAATATGTAAATATGAAATCGTGTTTTAGTATGATAACAAATACAAATCGTTTATTTAAAAGTTCCAAACAAAATGTATGTATAATACAATAATAAAAAAAAAAATTAATTTTTTATTATTAAAATTTCACATTACTTAATATCAAAAATATTTGTTGTAAAATTCCAATAAAATTAAAAACAAAAATTTCAATTTAACATGCGTGAGCATATTTTGCTAGACGAATACACATGGGAGTAAATGTTCCAATAACACAAGAAATTAATGGAGCAATTGATCAGAATACTACAAAAAAAAAAAGTTGTTTATTTGGCGATTTTTTTTCTTGCACTTTCGCCAAATTACATCTAAACAAACATAATGGTTGCTGCTATTTTTGTGATTCCACTTGGCGCTGAAAAAAAACTTGGAAAATTCGGAGCCCTAAAGTGCAGAATCTCCATAAGAACTATCAAATTCAATAGCGACGGGAATTTAATAAACTTCAATAACTCTAGAACTTCATGAAAAGGAAATTGTTTAAATACTACTACAAGAAGCACTACCCATTTCAGACAGAGAAGTCAGGGTCTGTTAATTGATGGTTAAATTAACTCAATGTCCTGCACCTGTGGTGGTGATGGGGACGGACATCCCATGAGTGATCTACTCATGGATGGAGGGAAAGGGGGCAGCTTCTGCTGTGAGGGAGCACCCGTAGGTCGAAGTCTGACTTTTGCTCCGTGATGCTCTTACAGTCATATGAGACCGGAACCTACGGCTTAAAGTGGATTCCCAACCATTCCAAACATCCATGGTACCACCGGGACTCGAACCCGAAACCTGTGGTACCGAGCGCCAGAGCGCTAGCCACTCAACCATTCAGGCCCTAAATTAATTTTCATAAACGTAAACTATTTTCATAAACGTAACTAATCCTGAGACAATAATAATTGAGGAGCCGTTTGTGTTTTGGAAGCCAGACAATTCAAAATGAACTTCAGAGCACGTGACTCGACACGGGGCAATCGTTATACTTAGCAACACATATTTCATGGCAATTTTTAAAACACGCATGAATAAAATCTCGTGAAAATCAATGTTTGTTTTAAATAGAAGTTTTTGAAGTAAAAGATTCTCGTGTTGCGTGAACAGATTTATCTGTTTTAAATAATAACTTATACTCTTCCTTGCTTTTTATTTTATAGCTTCACTTTTTTAAGACGTTCTGGACCTCAACCAAGACAACATGATGTGAAATTCATGTTGTCATGGTTGAGGTTATCATGTGTGAACTTCATGTTGTCATGGTTGAGGTTATCATGTGTGAATTATCATTGTAAACTTCATGTTGTCATGGTTGAGGTTATCATGTGTGAACTTCATGTTATCATGGTTGAGGTTATCATGTGTGAACTTCATGTTGTCATGGTTGAGGTTATCATGTGTGAACTTCATGTTATCATGGTTGAGGTTATCATGTGTGAACTTCATGTTGTCATGGTTGAGGTTATCATGTGTGAACTTCATGTTGTCATGGTTCTTCAACCATGACAACATGATGTTCACACATAATAATAAAAGATAACTATCAATTTTTAAACTCTAAAGTTTGAAATTACTGAATATCAAAAGAAAAACGTGTAAAAAATATTCTATAATAACTATTAAGCTTTTTTTTTTTTAAAACTGCTTTGTGGCGACTATATCTGTTTCCACTTTTAAAGTGGATGTTTACCTTTCTGACGCCTGATGCTCGAATGTTTATTGCTGTTATGCTCAGTGCTATAGGTTTCGGGTTCGAGTCCCGGTGATGCCATAGTCGTTTGTAGTGGTTCAGAATCCACTTTAAATAGTAGGTCCCGGTCTAATATGATTGTAGAGAGTTGGGCATGGGTCTGAAAACCCTACCCCGTAAAAAGAAAAAATTTCTCCTGCTTCGAAATCTGCCAGTAGGCAGATGGCCTTGGCCCACCATGGGGCTGTTGCGCCACTAATTATGATGATGATGATGTTTACCTTTTCATACAATCTTTATTTGAACTATAATCGGTTAGCATGTTTAACATTTGTAATGAAAATTGTAATACAATTTTCTTGTTAACATGACCTCGATAACAAAATTTCATATATATATATATATATGAAATTGTTATATTTTGTTGTATATATATATATATCTATATATATATACATATATATATATATGTAAGCCAATCTTCTACTTGAATAAAATATGTCACATATTTTTAACGAAGCCTAGAGCAACCATTTGCGTAGGGCATTACATATTCACGTGAAATTAAATGAACTCGTTCGCATCTATGCCAGGGATGTGTACAATATACCCACAGGCCTGCAAAGCCCTTCCGTTATGATGGTTGAAGGGGGAAACGAAGGTCTTATGAATTGTAGGTTTCAGTGTTTCATCGTTAGTAAAACTGGCACATTGTCATTCTATCGGCATATGCCCACAACCAGCCACTGCACCAATAAATTGTGCTTTTTCCCCACATACTTGCGCAATAAACAATAGCATTGCACACGTACAATAGCATAATTCATGCTAAAAATGGATAAAATTATTATGATTTAGATGGTAGGGCACAAAAAATGAATATTAATATTGAAATATAATATTGAAAAATAATATGAAATTTAATATTGTTTTAACTTAACGTATAAAGAAAAATTTAATATTTTATATGAAAACAGAAATTAAACCAGGAGGACTCCTATGCTAAGTTTAAGGAAGCTTTTATTTTTCAGTTTATTAAGTCATAATTAATATTTTTATTAAACGTTAAATGCGAAGTGCCTTTTAATTTATGTTCAATTATTTATGAGATCAGTTTTAGGCAAAGGGGTTCTCTTTTTATTAATTATAATTAATTAATTTTTATATCAACCATTGAATAGAAATTTTCCAGTGATTCCGTTTTTTTCTTTCATTTTAAAGGAAATAAATAAAAAGATGCTATCATGAATCGTAGGAATTAACTAACTTGTTATAATGGAAAATAACAGATCACTAAACGATTAATAATTAACAATTAATTTTGTTAATATTTTTCTTGTCGATAATGATAAAATAATTCATCTTAATTTGTTTCATAAAATACAAAAATTCAAATAAATAATAAAATACAAATTAAAAAAATTTTTTTAATTGAATCATTTTCTTAAAAATGATTGATATCTATGTATGCTATTTATGTTGGCATATTTATGGGACAGTCATTGCTGTTTTATTATAAAATTATACCTATTTAAGCTTTCAACACGTCTATTATGTTCAATTCAAAAATAAATCGTTATTAAAATAAATAAATCCTTATTTTTAATTTAAATCAGTTGTTCTCGGAATCATATCTATTAATTTGTATGTGGGGGAAGGGAGAAACGAAAAAAAAAAAAAAATTAAAACAAGAAAAATCTATCTTTCATAGAAATCATATTAAAAAATCTTAATGTCATCTGATCTCTGTTTTAAAAATTACTCGACACAGAACATTTTTCATTTTTTGCCAGTTTTTTTTTTATCCAGATTAAAAAAAAAAATAATTAATTGGATATGACGGGAATTGAAAAAGTAATTTTTGAAAATAAACCTTCCAGGGTAAAATTATTAGCTGAAAAATTAAAAAGTTAGGGAAGATATAGAAAGAGTGAAATGTTTTTCCCGACTTCTAATGTTTTACTTCGTTAATGATTCGAATGTTTCTGTTAGTCTAGGAGAATTCTAATTTGCAAAAAAAAATATGTGTTTGAAGTCACCTAAAATTAAAGCTAAAACAAACAACCTTTCATATTTCATATTTTTTTTTTTTTTTTTTTTTTTACAGTTTTCGGTTGAATATCTGCTAATGAGAAATAAAAGTTAAAATATAAGAAATCAGAAATTAGAATTTCCCATCCTCCTTATTTGATCTTTCAATATATATGCATATATATATATATATATATATATATATATATATATATATATATATATATATATATATATATGCCGAATGTCTAGCGCTCTGTACCATAGATTTCGGGCTCGATTCCAGGCTGTGCCATAGATGTTTGTAGTAATTCGGAATCCACTTTAAATTGTAGGTCCCGGTCTAATATGACAGCTGAGCATTGGGAGTAGGGTTGATATCCCTACCTTGTAAAAAAAAAAAACATCTCATGTTACGGAACTTTCCAGTAGGCAGAGGGTCTTGGCCCGCTATGGGGTTGTTGCGTCTTTGAAGAAGGTTTAGTTTCTTGCTTTATGGTCAACTTGTGCACACTTTAGGCTATTTAGAACGAGACCTACAGTTTAAGGTCGATTCCGAATCACTCACAAACATCCATGTCCCCACCAAGATTCTAATCTGAAGCCTGTGGTAATTGACCCAATTAGCCATCAGGCCGCATTGAAGAAGAAATATATATATCGGTTAACCTCTTGATCCACTTATGCATGTGTGACAGAGACGGTGTGTTGAATGGAGCAAATTGCCTTCCTGAAAGACCTTTAAGGATAACAGTTCTACATATGTGTGTCGTACTACAGAAAAACCGGATAATTTTCATTGTGCAGCTTGAGTATTTATGCGAAACTATTATACATATTATCACAAGCCCCGTCGAGACTTCATAGCTCCGAAAGTTATGATTGCAATGAATGCCACTACCAGATTCGAACTGTAATCCACCTATGCTAGTTGCTCCTGAGTCCTAAGTTAGGCATGAAAAACTACTTAACAAACTTAAGACAAAAATATTTTAAATTAATTCTATTAAACCTCTTTTCATAAACTATTAAATACAAAAATTAATTAATCTGCATAGCAACTTATAGTATGCAGATTAATTAATTACATTAAATTTCTGGCACTGAAATTTTAACCTAGCATAAATTATCTAAAGATTATACTTCCTTACGTTATCATTTTTTAAAAATTTTTAAAGTCCTACTTTTATATTTTACTTTATCAGAATTAGTTCTTATTTTTTAAACAAAAATAAAAAAAAAAAAAAAACAAATCTCATTTAATACATTTTTTCCAAGACATTTTTGTCAATGTTTTATTGACTTAAATACATTAATTTATTTCATGTATTATCCATAAATTTTGTTTGCTTTAACTGAAAAATTTGTTCTAAGATTTAATCTAATCTAAAATTTTTAATATAAGGACTTTATGGTCAACAGATTTATCTCGCTCCTTCTCAACATAGACGGGAAAGATTTCAGCTTATATGTGGCATATATTATCTTATTTACAAAAAAAAAAAAAAAGACAGAGAGAGAGAGAGAGATAGTTAGATGATTAACTCTTTATTTTAATTATGAAATAAATCTAACGAATAGTTGTATCTGTGTCGACAATGGACACAGTAATTCCGTAGGCTGTAAAATACTTCCCTTGGAGTCAAAGAGAGGATATGGAATAATTAATAACAATTAAAAAGTCAATAAAGTATTAGAATATGAAGGGGAATTTTGATACCAAACATACGCTATGCGCTATACTGAAATACGCTATGCGCTATGCTAAAATACGCTATGAATTAGAGTATCTTTTATAAAGCAAACGAATTCTTTTTATTTCTCGTTTGCGGAACATTTGCTATTTCATCACATTTATTTTTCTATATCGAATTCTATTTCTTTTTTTTTCTATTTCCCATTATTTATTCTTATTCAATTTTGTTATTTTAAAATGTAGTTTTTTACTTAAAAAAAAAAAAAAAAAAAAGTGAGAGAAAGTCACGTATAGAATCTTTTGGATAGTGCGTTAGATTTCAGAATTGAAATGCTCAGTTAGAAATTTGACAATCGAACCGAAAGTTTCCATATCTCTGGCCACGATAAATCACTATACCAAAAGAAGGGATGTATGACACATACAAATATCTGTGAATTACTCCTCTTAATATTCATTCCAAATTGAATTGTTATAATGATATAAAGGCTCTGTAACCTCCTTCCACCCGTTCCGGATAACGTTGAATCTGCTACATATTGCTTGTATCAGTGGTCAAAGTAATGGCAATTGAAAACAATAATGGCAAATCATAAACTGGACAATATATTGAAAAATGCAAATTACAAAGTTGTAAGCTTAATTACTGAGTTTTGAAAAAGCAAAATTATCATTAAACTAATTTTATCGCCAACTCTTTTACTATTTTAGTTGGTAGTAAAAATTTGCGTGCATGCTATTGAGATTTATCTCTGTATATTTCAATATTATCTCCGTATATTTCAATATTAATAAATTTAACTGACTATAAATATGAATAATTGACCATAAATACAATGAATAATATTTTATTATCTTTACAAAACTATCATTTAAAGACCAATAATACTTATGAAAATTAGTGTAATTATCAAATTCAACTAGCATTAGAGAATGATTGATAAAAAAAAAAAAAAAAAATTCAAGTATGATAAATCGAAAATTTTAAGGTGGGATTTATTGTTAATATTGATGATAACTTAATAAATCGCAATCCATCATCATGACTCTTGTTAATAACTTTGCATCTAGGGATTGTAATATCGGACCAGAAGTTCAATACCAGTATTTGGTATTTTTAGATCTTAATACCGGGATACCGGTAGTAGAAATTTTAGATAAAGAAAGAAAAAAACAGATGTTTTTTTTTTTTATTTGCCAGTTTTATTAGACAATGTAAATATCATAAAAAGAAATGTGTAATTTATAAACTATGACAGTATATAAAGAATCACAAAAAGTAAAGGAACTTATTTATTTATATCACAAAAAAAAAGTGTAAATATCACTATTCAGTCAGGTACTATTACAAATTTTTGAAATGTGATCATAAAAAACATAATGCATCAAATGTACTGTCATTATGCCATGAACGTAATTTTTGTGCAAAAATTATCAGCTGTCGAAAACGCTCTTTCAGCATCTACGCTAGTTGGTGGTACTGTTAGCAATGAGCGTTATACTTTTTCCAAGTATTTACCTCTAAATCCCTCATCTTCAAATAAATCTATTTCTCGTCGGATTGTTTTGATTTCTGCATTGTATTTTGGTTCGATGAAATTTTTTTTAGCTATCGCCAATTCTAATTTTTGTTCAAGAAACAATTCTTTTTCACTATCGCCATTTTTTTTTTTTTTTTTTTTTTCTTCAATGCACTATCGACATTAGTGTCATCTTAATTTCTAGTTTTCAGATAAGAATTCACAGAGAAGAATTCTAAATTTCTAGTAAATACCGAAAACCGGTATTTAAACTTGTGAATACCGGTATTACAAAATTGTACAAATTTCTCAAAATACCGGTATTCGGTATCCCGGTATTGCAATCCCTATTTGCATCAATGAATTGAAACCACAATCAGTGTCGCCAAGTTGTGCGAACAAGAGCCAAGTATGGCAGCCACGATCTGTGTGATGTGCGTGTTCGGGTCGGTCTGCCGGCCAAGCCTATCCGCACGCTGTGAGGCATGGCGGCACGGGACAAACTCAAGTCGCGTGCCTCTGTCCGGCCATCCGGAACGCCACCCGGACTCTCCCCTAATTACTTTCCCCGCAGATTGCATGCTAAACCCGCAGGATCAGGATCGGATCCGTTGCGCAATCCACACAACCTACGATCCACCCACAATTAACACGATAAGCTGATGGAAATTGAACTCATACTATTAAATGTATCCAATCATTTTTAGAGAATTATATTTAAAATTAAGTCATTTTTTTCTACCAATTTGTTTAAAGTTTCTAAATGATTGGAAATATTTTTTATACAAAATGAGTTTAGGAATCTCCGGGTAATAAAATTTATATTTGACAATGTGATTCATATACCCAAATCCATCGCATACCTACTATTTGTTCCCAAAAAGTGAGATCAATTATTTTTTTTTTTCAAAAACTCTTTTATTTATTTTTCCAGATTTATTTCATCGCCTTCAAAGTAATCCCCTCCGGACACAATGCATTTAGGCCAAATTTTTTTCCGATCTTCAATGCATGCTAAAAAGTCATCGGCAGAGATGGCCTACAAAGCGCTCGGCGATTCACGTTGAATCTCTTGAATCGACTCAAAACGGTGTTCTCGGAGTGGTCTTTTGAGTTTAGAGCAGGGATGGGCAACTTTTTTGGTTACGGGCCAAAAATCGAAAAAAAAAAGTTTGGCCGGCCAGGATAAAGTTTTCTAAAATTTTAAAAACAATATACAAGTATTAAAATTTAAATATGTTAATGAGATGGATGAAATTGCGATTTCATTTTTAAAAGTTCCTTATAGTGAGATTCGAAGTGAGATGTACTGATTCAAAGGAACGAGGCTAAATATTCATCTGTCAGTCTACTTCTGAAATAATTCTTTCTAAGGTTTATAGTTGAAAACACTTGTGTCACATATATATGATGACGCAAACATAGCACTGATTTTCTGGGCTTGAGATATTAAATTTGGGAAACTTACTTTTGATAATGATTTGTAAAACTCTAACTTTGGCATATTTAGAAACAGCTGCTTGAGATGATTGTTAGATTGCAACTCAATTAATTTAACCTGAAAATCTGACCTCACTACTTCACAATTTACGTTGAAAGGCATGGTAAAAATACCCAATTCTCTTTGAATGGCACTGAAATTTTGTAATATGCATTCGAACTCAAAATGAATTTTTAAACATCTTCATAATTCGCAAGCTTCTCTTCATTTACTGAGGGTATTTAATTTAACCTCGGGAAATGAGACAAGTCGTTCTTATCTAGCTGCTCAGTAAACGGATTATGTTTAAGTTTAAAAGTTTTGATATGGGATATAGTCGATACAAAAAGGAAGAAAAAAATGTTTAATCAAAGTAGAAAAGAAGATGGATATATAAATATATATTTCTTTTAATTTGCCTCGGACCAACAAATTAAAATTCTATCCGCGGGCCGAATAGAAACTTCCGGCGGACCGAAGTTGGCCCGCGAGCCGTAATCTGCCCATCCCTGACTTAGACAGTTGCCTTTCGTGCCTTAAGGCAATCGCTGCATCGAAGTTACTCACTTAGCACTGCCCAGGAAGTGCGTGTAGCTTGAAGATGAGTTACGGAAGTGGAGTAACAATAACCTCCGCAACACTTTACGATCATGTTAGACCGGGACCTACGGTTTAAAGTGGATTCCGAACCACTACAAGCCTCCATGGCACCGCCGGGACTCGAACTCGAAACCTCTGATACCGAGAGTCAGGGTGCTAGCCACTCGGCCAACAGGTCCCATGATTGGAACTATTTTATATAAAAAATGAGTTTAGAAATCTGCGCGTTATAAAATTTGCATTTGACAATCTGATTCATATACCCCAATCCATGGCATACCTATGGTACTGTATGGTCACTACTCATTGCTTTCAAAAGAACTCGACGGAGATTGTAACACTATGTGTAAAGAGCATCGTAATTATTGTCGGAGTTTTCTCGAGTACGACAAACAAATACGGAGCAGTTGCCTCTAAAAGTCCTCCTGAAAAGGCAATGTCTTCGTACTTATCACGCGTCGTTAGGTTGTCCATGGCATACATAAACGGATCACGAGATGAAGTATTGTAGTCAAAATCAATGTGTTGTAGACTAAATAACGCACAGGAGGTCGGATTTGTAGCATGATATTCATTTTTTCAAGCATCGAAAGTCGTTTTACCTGCTTAATGTTTTGTCCAATATTACATCCAAATATGAGACAGTCACCTCCTAAAGTTCCTGTCACGCATCATTCAACTACATCGTATTAGGAAACATCTTCCATCGGGACATGCGTCAAACATTGGAAGTTGGTTAGCAATTTAAAATGGGGCAACGTTCCTTCCGACCTCCAAACTAGACCAGCTTTCGTTTGTTTTTGTGCTTTTTTTAGGAAAGAGAACATTTGTTTGTAATTTAGAACATTTGTGATGTCATATTAGAAAATATTACGCTATGTACTCTAACTTTCATTACTTTGTCTGATAAGTTCATTTCGTCAAAATCCTTACTAAAATGCGACTTGTTGGTCAATTGAATATTGGCCTTTGGTAGTGGTATTGGCCATGCGGACTCCAGTGCCGTGGCCAGCTGTGCTAGATTACGCTGTTGAAGATCCATGGTGCGAACAACCCTATCGAGGTGATCCCGCATATTCTCGATTGGGTTTAAATCCGGTGAGTCTGCTGGCCAGGGGAGTACAGTAAACTCAACCTGGTGCTTTTCGAACCACGCACATACACTACGAGCTGTATGGTAGATGCCATCATTCTCAGGAAAAATAATTCGCATGTAGGGGTGGACATGGTCAGCAAGGACAGATGCGTACTTGTGCCGATCCATCGTGCCGTCCACAATGATGAGTGCACCCAGTGAATGACAGGAAAACATTCCCCAAACCATAATGCTCCCTCCTCCAGCTTGGATCCTTCCGGCAATTGTTGCAGGATGTTTGCTTTCAGACGTTCCACGCCGTATACGCCAACGTCCGATGGAGCATAAAACGTGATTCATCGGAAAAAGCCACCTGTCGCCACCAGTTTTGGTACTGGCGTGCAAATTCCAGTCTTCGTCGCCGATGAACAGCAGTCAGCATAGGTGCATTAACCAGGCGTCTGCCGCGGAGGCTCACGCGCAGTAACGTTAGCTGAACAGTTGTTAAGGATACACTCTTGGTAGCCCCTTGGTTCATCTGGGCGGTCAGTTGCTCAACAGTTTCACGTCTATTCGCCCGAACGCATCTCCGTAGCCTTCGTTCGCCTCTGTCATCTATAGCCCGTGGTGCCACACCGCAGATTTTGGATAGTGCCATTTTGCCATGCACGGTATACTTTTACCACGGTGGCATGCGAACAGTTCACAAAATTAGCCGTTTCCGAAATACTTCCACCCTTGGCCCGAAAGCCAATAATCATGCCCTTTTGGACGTCGGATAAATCGCTACGTTTCTGCATTACGCCAACTATTGAAATGCTTTCCGATGCCCTAGGACATCCTTTATATACACTCCACTGCAATGTGCTGCCACCTGCCTTTTGTGATTGATTATTTCACGATGACGTTGAAAGTAGGTGGTGGTCACATTAATGTGATTGGACTGTGTGAATTGTGCAGAGATCATTACGAGACATTGGTTGGATTTGATTTGTCGCTCCACGGTCATTTTGTGCACGATTTAGGCTAATCAGACCGGAATCTACAGTTTAATATGGATTCCGAAACACTCACAAGCAACCATGCCACAGGCCAGGATTCGAACCTGAAGGCTGTGGTACCAAAGGCCAGAGTGCTAGCCAATTGGCCATCCGGCCTCACGGGAAATAGGAGAAATTTCATTGACAAATATTTCTTTCATTCTTTTTACAACTGAAATAACAACGACAAAAAAAATTCGGGCAAATCCATCTACAATAAGTAAACAACCGTAAACACCATAATTGTTTAGCAATGAAGGAGCCATCTATTCCCTTCACGACCAATTCCTTTTCTACCTCGTACTCCATCTATTCGCAGAGAGTAACAGCAAAGCAGGAGTGACGTCCCGTACCATCCCGTGGAGAATAATCACACGAATCCCTGTCTGCTCCCATCTCCCTTCACAGCCCACGCGACTCGAATCGCCACAAAAGAATGGCCCGGCCGAAAAAAACGCAGACAGTGATGAAGATGAGGCCTGTTGGCCGTTTTAAGGAGGAGGGGCTCCTTCAGACCGAAACGAATAGTTTTGGCAGATACTGATTTGGATGCATCCCCCACCCCACATGCAGTTTAATTCGATGTTTGTAAATGAAGATGTTATTAGGCTTGAGTGCTTCCGTTTTGTTGAAAAATAAATAAAATGAGGATTTTTTCCCCATATTTATTTATAATGTGAGATAGAGTGTGATAAAAAAAAAAAGCATGGCAAAGTTAGGAATGTATTGTGAAGCTACATTTTTCAAAGAAAAATCCACCTGCTTCGAATGTAAAAAAAAATCGCCAATGTATTTATGGAACACAAGCTGGTCTTAAAATGCATGGCAAATTAAAAGTTAAAATAATTGTCTTAATTCCAAATGACATTGTTATGTTGTGCTTAAATTGATCACTTCAAACTTTCTACTGTATAATTTGGTTATACACACACACACACACACACACATATAACATTTATAATAAAGGTATTGCCCTTTCTTGTATCAGTCCTTTTGACTTTCACTTTTATTTATTTATTTGTCAATCATATTACTGAAAACATTAAATTATTTACATATGTTCACATGTTGCCTTTTGTATAAATTATAGGCGGATTTCAAAGAAACAAAAAAAATGATAGCCTAAAAATTATTAATATGTAGAATTACATTTAAAGGGCCTGATGGCCGAGTGACTAGCGCTCTGGCGCTCGGTCGCTCCCAGCGGTGCCACGGATGCTTGTAGTGGTTCTGAATCCGCTTTAAGCCGTAGGTCTCGGTCTCATATGACTGATTGGGCTCTTTGACGCTCTACTGTCATATCAGACGGGACCTACAACTTAAAAGTGGATTCTGCACCACTACAAACTTCCATGGGCACCGGCAGGATTTGAACCCGAAACCTGTGGTGCCGAGAGCTAGACAGTGATGAAGATGATGCCTATTGGCCGTTTTAAGAACGTCTTAAAATGCATGGCAAGTTAAAATAATTGTCTTGATTCCAAATGACGTTTTTATGTTGTGCTTAAATTGATTACTTTAAACTTTTGCTGTGTTATGTACTTTGGTTTGATATGCACAGGGTGATTATAATTAAAGTCCCACATTCAAAATGCCGTAAAAAGAGAACCACTAGTCACAATGAGTTCAAATTTGAACTGAATGTACTTGAAGAAATAGGAAACGGTATGGCATCAAAAAAAGTTCCACCGATATTTCCATTGAATTTGGTATGACCTTGTCGTGGTGGATGGGCTTTCCACTAATAGGGTCATAACTGTTGAATGACATGGAAGTCCTTTTTTCCGTCAAAAAAAACGAAACAATCAAGCCCATTGAACACTACAGTTGGTTTAATGTGCAACTCATGCCAAATATGGTGTAATTTTGATTCACAATATCACTGGCAGCCGAATTCATTTTCTTTATAGGGCTTACAGTGCCATCTATTAATACTCTTTGGAACTTTTTGATGCCATACCGGTTCCCCCTTCAAGTATCTTCAGTTCAAATTTGAACTCATTATGATGAATGCTTTTTTTTTTTTTTACAGCATTTTGAAAGTAGGACTTTAATTATAATCACCATGTATATATATAACGCTTATAATAAAGTTATTGCCATTTTCAGTATAAGTCTTTTTTGACTTTCACAAAAGGACCTATACTGAAAATGGCAATAACTTATAATTGGTAATTATAAGTTATTGCCTTTTTTAATAAAGTCTTAGTTTTTGGTAATATGATTGTTATTTATTTAACAATCATATTACCTGCAATGAAATTTTGCAGTTTTTTCCGTGCTTTTAAATCCGAGGGCATGTTGATCGAGAGGCTAGCACTTTGTCACTGGATATCACAGGACTTGGGTTCGAGTCCCCGGCGGTGCCATGGATATTTGTAATGTGTTTCGAAATCCACTTTAAACTGCAGGTTTATTTAGCATTTGCACGTATGCCTCGTATGCATAAGATAACCGTATACCAAATCAAACCGCGTGTAAACCAAAAAGGTCCTCTCGTAAACTTGGCAGTGCCATACATAAATGTGATATGAGCAGATAGCAGACGCACACACACACACACATATATATATATATATGTGTGTGTGTGTGTACATATTTATATATATATATATATATATACCCATATATATATATATATATTATGTAATGTATGTGTAACCTTTTGTTTACATTATATACAAAATTAATGCCAAAGCTATTGGAGAAATGATAATCAAAACGAGTAAGTAGAGTGTCTTGTAGATCCGAACGTGGTTGGGCGTCTTCGAAAACCAAACAACGAAGGCGAATCGAAATTTACCTTATCTATTCTGAGGAGCGCCTGATAAATTTCTAGGCGGGAAGGTCTTACTGTTGAATGGCAATTTCGAAAATGCACCTTAGGAGGTTGTTGGTAAGTTGTGTGGTACAAGTGCAAATGCAGTATAGAGGTCCTGCTTTTAGGATTCAAGTCAAAGTGCTTGATTAACGAAAACCACAACATGAACGAAAACAAATTTATGTTTACAAAAACATTTCATCATTTTAAAATTAAAATAAACGAAAAGATAAATAAGAATGGACTTACGGCGCCCTAGATAAAAAAAATGTTTAATTTACTTTTAAATACAAGTCCTGTGCTCCTTTACATATAATTTATTCTCTTCTTTTTTTATGATAGATCGATTATTGTTGAAGCAATTATCAAAGGCGTTCAGTGCTTGACTAATCGATATTTGAAATTGTTGAAATAAAATTTTTGGAAAAAAATTAAATAATTTTTAATATAATACTTTTTCCAAATAATTTAATCTCTTGGTTGGTTGTTTATTTTTCAGTGAAATGGCTTCACCCATTTTTTGATAGCTTTTTTTTTTTTTCAACTTTCTATTTTATATATATCATGGATTGTTTATAGAATAATTTTGCTCCAAAAAAAAATCATCCAAACTATAGGATAATGAATTTGAGTCATAAAACTGGGAAAGGTTTGATAACTTTCTAAAGAAAATAATCATTCATCTAGAAAACTGATCTAGAAAAACTTTGAAGAAATGTTGATGTATTTTAAAACAAAACCTCTAGCATATCCTATAGATTTAGTTTCTAACTATAATTTCATATTTTTCTTACTTCTAAACCCTTTCCAGTCATATATTCATCAATATCATACATCTCACGCAAGAGGAAACAGTAAAACCAACAGATCGGAACTAATGTTCTTTGCAGTAGATAGCTATGATCAATTGAATATAAGATACAAAGTACATGATTTGTTAATACGATATCAAATTGTAAAGAACACATTTTATACATTTAAGAACATGTTTTATACATTTTTTTACTATTCACATAATGAAAGTCACGTAGTAAATTTATATTTGTGTTAAAGAAAACTTTTTGAAGAAAAAAAATTTTTTTATTAGAATATTAAACTTTTGATGTGTGCAGGTTTTGTTTTTCATTAAAATTTTGTTTTCAGTTCATTATTTTTTTTACTAAAATCAAAAATTTGCATTATTATGTCTTTGACCGGACCTGATGGCCAAATGACTAGCTCTCTGGTAGTCAGTGCCATCATTTCTGCCTTGGATGATTGTTGTGGTTCACAATCCACTTTAAACCGTAGGTCATGGTTTAATATGACTGTTGCCGTAGCATTGGTAGTAGGGCTCACGCCCTAGCCCTTAAAAAGAAAATATATGTTTCGATATCTGCTAGTAGGCAAATGATCTTGGCCCGCCATGAGACTGTTCCGCCATTGAAGAAAAAGAAAGGGTCTATCATCAATAAGATTTTTCCTGTTTTGCTTATTTTTTTATTATCAGAAGTATGACTCTCTGATTCAGCGCCAGAACTTTCGAGATTTTTTTTTTCTTTCAGTTTCCAATTCATTATTTTTTACTAACATAAAAAAATTTGCATTATTAGGATTATGACCCGGTCTGATGGCCGAGTGACTATCCGTCTAGGGCTCGGCGACACGGGATTTGAGTTAAAGTCCCGGCGGTACCATGAATATTTGTAGTGGTTCAGAATCCACTTTAAGCCTTAGGTACCGGTCTAATATGACTGTAGAGCATTGACCGTAGGACTGACAACCCCACCCCGTAAAAAGAAAGCCTCTCATGTTTTGAAAACTTCCAGTAGACAGACGGCCTTGGCCTACCATGGGGTTGTTGCGCCACTGAAAAGAAGAAAAGTTCTATGATCAATTTATCCTGTTTTTGGTTATTATTTTTATTATTAGAATCAAAATTATAATTCTCTGATTCAGTGTCAGAACTTTCGGGATCACAATAGAATACACAGCTGCTATTATCGATAAAGATGCCTTCATTTTGCTTATTTCGAAAATAAAAAAAAACACACACAAAGTAAATGAAAGCTATCACAAACCGTACATAAAACGCAATCGCCAAGCAAATGTATTGCTTGCCCGTTTCAATGGGTTTTAGATTACAAATTGCAGTAGCGTCAAGGTTTTGCTACACGTATATATTTTTATATGAATTTATACGATATTAATTTTTATTGTTGTTGTTACCTATCCCACTTGGTAGACAGCAACATCTAGACCAAGCCCACGAACCCGTGTGGTCTCATAGTTGAAGGGGGTGGGGTTAGCTTCTGTTGTGATGGAGCACCCGTAGGTAGAATTGTGACTCTCGCTCTACAATCATAGACTGGGATACACGATTTAAAGTGGATTCTGAACCACTACAAACATTTATGGCACCGTCGGAACTCGAATCCGAAACCTGTGGAACCGAGCACCAGAGCGCTAGTCACTCTATCATCAGGCCCCTGTTAGACTATATATATTCAATAAATATATTAAAATAAATGTCTTTTGTGAATGAATTATCATTTCAGACTATGGTAATTGAGTTATTGTTAACATTTTTATTAACATTAATTTCTCAACAAAATAAGCAAAAATACATATTTTATCAGTAAATTATGAAAACTGGTTTCTCATTTTGCAGATACTTATATTATATGCGAAAATAAGTTAATTGTAATACAATACATTTTTATAAAATAATGTTTATTGATTTCCATTTCCATCATTAGCATATTAATCGATGAACAGTCAATTAATCAATCCATATATTTTATAATTATTTGATTGTGTTAAAAGTAATATAGTATTTTCTCACATAATATTAGTAACTACAAATAAGAAACTTTTATTGCAGTTTATTGCAAACGTTTATAATTTTTAATGAATAAATTAATAACAAATCTAATAATGTGAAAAATTTCCTTAAAAAAAAATTCCACGGATAAAAAAACGAACCAACGAGGCGTAACCCACTATGCCATCGATGATTCACGCTAGATGAAGACAACAATCTATTATATATACGTCTTGTAAAACCTTTAATTCGATTTTCTCAAAACACATCTGTCAGTTGGTTCTATATTACCCTATCATTTAGTTGTCCAAAAGGTCTGCTACAATTTGTAAGCAGTCTCAAAAATTCGGTGCCTGGTACGTTTGGTCTCTAATCTTTGTAAAATGTGTCTTAAAGTCACTGCAATGTTTGAAAGTGGATA
This sequence comes from Caerostris extrusa, assembly GCA_021605095.1. Taxonomy (NCBI): domain Eukaryota; kingdom Metazoa; phylum Arthropoda; class Arachnida; order Araneae; family Araneidae; genus Caerostris; species Caerostris extrusa. Next base: position 45,313 of record BPLR01000660.1, read on the forward strand.
GAGAACTCTAGACGAAAATTAAAAACCAATAACATTAGATTCTTTTTCATATTTAAAAAAAGTCTTAATTTTTAAAAATCTTAACGTAAGTAGAAAATAATATATGAGTGGTAAGAGGAATTCACTATTCTAATAATAATAATTAAAAAAGTATTATTAACATTTAAATCTTTCATTTTATGCATCAGAATTAAGGGCAGGAATGGCCATCTGGTGCAATAAACAATGACAACAAGGTTTATCGCAGCTTTTCCTTCTTCATACACAAGAGATATAATGATGACTGCATGAAATGTATCATTTGGAGAGAATGGAAGATGATTTTAAATATCAAATGGTGAAATAAATTTTTTTTTATTATTATTAAACCATAGAATATATATGATTTCTTGTTTTAAGTAACATAATCCCACAAAAATTGATACGAAATGTTAAATATGAACCAAAACAATTTATTTTTAATTTTTTTAAACATTCAAATCTTACATATTATATTTTAGAATTAAGGCCTGAATGACCATATGGTGCGTTAAACCTAGTTGGATGCGATATAATGCTGATACAAAAGCGATATAATGCCAATTGCATAAAATACAGACAGACGCGATATAATGCTGCAGATTGCATAAAATGCATCACTTGAGAGAAGCCCTCAAATGGAAGACGATTCGAAGTATCAAATGGTAAAAACAATTTATTTTTTATTATTATTAAGCCATTGAATCTATGTGATTTCTCGTTTTGAGTAACATAATCCCACAAAAAACGATACGAAATTTTAAAAATGGAAAAAAAAAAAACTGTTTTTTTAAGAAACAAATTTTATAAACTTAGTTAGACACTATATAATGCTGATTGCATAAAATACAGATAGATGCGATATAATGCTGATACAAACACGATATAATGCTGATTGCATAAAATACAGATAGATGCGATATAATGCTGATACAAACACGATATAATGCTGATTGCATAAAAATACAGATAGATGCGATATAATGATACAAACACGATATAATGCTGATTGCATAAAATACAGATAGATGCGATATAATGCTGATACAAACACGATATAATGCTGATTGCATAAAAATACAGATAGATGCGATATAAATACAAACACGATATAATGCTGATTGCATAAAATACAGATAGACGCAATTTAATGCTACAGACACCATATAATACTGATTTCATAAAATGCATCTTTTGGACAGAAGCCCATAAAATTGAAGACGATTCGAAGTATCAAATGGTAAAAACATTTTTTTTTTTTACTAAACCATAGAATAGATGTGATTTCTCGTTTCAAGTAACATAATCCCACAAAAATCGATACTAAATGTTAAAAATGGATCAAAACTTTTTTTTTTCTTCATTTTTTCAACATTCAAAACTTGCATTATATAATTTATAATTAAGGGCTGGAATGAGCATATGGTGCAATAAACCTAGTTAAAAGCAATATAATGCTGATACAGACGCGATAATGCTGATTACATAATATTGAGACATACGCGACATAATTCTACAGACGCCCTATAATGATGATTACATAAAATGCATCATTTGGACAAATGAAAGCCCCCTCAAATGGAAGACGATTCCAAGTATTAAATGGTTAAAACATTTTTTTATTATTATTAAACCATAGAATAGATGAGATTTCTCTTTTCAAGTAACATAATGTATCTTTGTATCCCACAAGAATGTTAAAATGTTAAAATGGACCAAAACTTTTTTTTTTTTTTTTTTTTTTTTCATTTTTTAACAAAGAAATTTTATAAATCTAGTTATTAGATGCGATATAATGCTGATTGCTTAAAATACAGATATGTGCGATATAATTCTGATTACATAAAAATACAGATAGATGTGATATATACAGACGCGATGTAATGCTACAGGCGCAATATAATGCTGATTGCATTGACATAAACCCACAAAAATCGATAGGAAATGTTAAAAATTGACCAAAACTTTTTCCTTCATTTTTTAAACATTAAAATCTTACATTTTATATTTTAGAATTAAGGGCTGGAATGATGTAGTGCTACAGACGCCATATAATGTTGATTGCACAAAATGTATCATTTGGACATGGAAGACGATTAGAAGTATCAAATGGTAAAAACAATTTTTTTTTTATAAAACCATAGAATAGATGCGGTTTTTTGTTTCGAGTAACATAATCCCACAAAAATCGATACGAAATGTTAAAAATGGACCGAAACCCTCCACGAAGAGATAAAATACGGAAAAAGCCATATCGTCGCGTAGGCGCTCATCTCTTCCAACAGACGAGTTTCCAATCAAAAGCAAAACAAGCGAGAGAAGGGCAATTGACACATTACACCCTTCCATCAAATTAATATTCAAAAGCAGAACCCGCCGCCTGATAACGACGGAAACACCACCAGAATAAATTCCCCGGTTTTATTTCGAACCAACAATAAAGCAACAAAAAGTATTGAGCCGGAAATGATTTAAAGCTGGAAGTATCATGGAAAAATGAATCAGCAAAATCAACCGAGATCGGCAGGTCACTGGCTGTGATCCATGTTCCAAAATATTATCTGCGACGTAATCGTTTCCAAAATCTTTTGGCCTGTCGGCGGTTATCAGTTAGGAGGCGCCTAACTTGCCCGACGGAGAAAAAAATAAAAAGGAAGAAATTTGTTCTTGTTTGTTTTCTTTCTTTTTTTATTGTTTTATTTATTTTTTATTCACAAACTCGTCATAGCTACTCAGTGCTCATCGAAGCTAAATGACATTTCAATTCTTAACAGAGCTTCAAGTATGGTATGTTAAAAGTAGACAGGTGATCTCTTTTTTTTTCTTTTTTATCTTCGAAGAAAATGTTTTTTTTTTAAAGAATTGATGTAGCAGCGCCATCTAGGGAGAAAAGAAGGAAAATTTGGTAATCATCTGTCAACTATTGAAAATTTTCCTTTTTCATCACCTTCTTTGATTTATTATATTTAAATGAGATTAGTTTAATACCAGTTGTTATTTCTGATAAAATATTTTCCATTTTGCTCTTAGAGAAATGTTTTGTGAGTTTTTTTTATAACGGTAACTGTTTTGAAACCTTTCACGTCACTGTTTTTATACATAATCTTGTGAATTTTATTAAGAATCTTATGATTGTTTTTAATACATATTATTTAAGAATTTTCCATCTACAAATTAAAAAAAAAAAAAAAAACATTCTGTGTTATTTCTTTCTCTTTATTATTTTTTTAACAAATGGTTTGTATTTTATGATTAAATTTCAATATTTGCAAAAATAAGTTTAATTTTTTTTTTATCAGTTATAGTTTTACAATTTTAAATTTGTTGACGACAATATTTTTTTTATAAAAGTTTTTCGACGGGAATTTTAAATGAATTTCCGTTAAAACTTCAACTTCTTTATGGGTATGATGTATTTTTGAATCTCATATTTGCACTAACATTTTTAATATCAGAATTTTAGAAATTTTGAAAAAGAACGGAATATTTCATATTGATTTTTCTTCTAATATAACCTTTTTTTTTTTTTTGTGTAACTTAATTTAAAATTATTTTTAGAATATTATAAATTTTCTGTGTATTCATATTTACACTTATAGTGATAAATACTTTAAATTCTTTTATTGCAACAATTGAATATTTATGAATTGCTACCTATAACATATTAAAATTTTTTAATAAATTGTCTTTATAATGGAATCCATATTAAAAGCATCAAATAATACATACATTAATTTAAACAATTTAGTTTGCTATTTATTAAAAATGAAATCTGTTTTTAAATTATAAAATTGGTTGTAGTATAACTATAGATAGAGTCTTCAATGAATACAAATTGAAAAATAATTACAGATAATATATAAAAAAAGCTTATCAAAACTAAAAACAAAGATAGTTTTAGGATCTAACAATAATTGGTTTACTAATAAGAAATAATGAACTAAAAAATTACTCAAAGTTATTTAAATAAGATATGTGTTGAATTAATATGCTGTTGGGTTTTTTTTTAAAGTAATATTCGTACATTTACAATTTTTGTTTTATTAACACAGTATTTTATGGCAATGTTTTAAAAATAATATTTCATTCAAAAATATTTATTTCAATTTAATGTTAATTTTTTTTCCCACTTTATTGCAAAATAACATTCTAATTTTCATTACTTATATATATTTTCACATCCAAAATCAATTTTTTTAATGTCATAATTTGTTTTTTCCCATATTTCCACACGAATCATCATATGATTCAATTTAGTGTGTGGAAATTATAAGCAGCTTTGAAAATCATGAAAGTTTATAATTTAAAAAATATTGGATACTTCAAAACTGAATAACTGTTTAAAACGATAGATGTTCATGAAACAAATTCCATACTCTTCAATAATTACATTGATTTCTCGAGTTACATTTATGGGCATTTATTGTTTAAAAATTTTGGATACTTCAAAACTGAATAACAAGGTGTTAAACAATTGATATTCACGAGAAAAATGGTGTTGTTTTGGGGAGAGTGGGTCAGAGATATACTGGATCCCTTTCAACATTTCTTAATGGTTAATTTTTTTTTTTTAAATTTCTGTCTCGAGCTGTTGTTATTGGTTTATTTTAATTTCTTTCACGTGCTTTTTTATGAAATCAATTGAAATTAAATAGGTTTTTATATTTTATTTATTCAATTCCTTCTATTAGCTCACACTCTCCCTATATATATCTTGTTCAAATTTTCAATCGTTAATAAAATACTTTTTACTCATCCACTCTAGTTCAAATACATTTTTTAAACTTGTAGTGGATGACACTGGATGTTAATACAGTTTTTCAACTATTAATTCAGTAATTAAATTTAATTAATTAATTTTAGTTTTTTTCAGATTTAATTTGCATATATCTACCAATAGATGGCGCCAGATAAACTTAAAAAAATGAATGAAAATTATTTATAAAGCACTTTCTGCAATAGAGTGAAAAAAAAAGTTGGAATTGACTTTATAAATTTTTTTTTTTTATATTACTTGTTTCCTTTTTTTTTCAGTCTTGAACGATAACTGATGCGATAACGATAACTAAGTAAGTGTTTGAATACGATTTATCGATATTTTCTCTTTGTTTGATTTGTTATGAGTTTTGTTCTTACATTAAATTCCAAATTTTTTGACTAACCTGTATATCTGAGTATCAGATTAAATTTTTATTTATTTATTTTCTTTATTTTTAGATTATTTCTTCATAGAAATTGTCAATTTTTCTTTTAATATGCTACATGGATAAAAAAAATAGCTTTAAATTGTTGCTAATATTTCATATATCAAAATCAAAGAAAATTAAGTTTGAAATTTGTAATATTTTTTTTTAAATTGAATTTTTAATGAGGAAATTCAACAAATTTAATTTTATTTTCATTTAATTTTTGTATTCAGTCACATCAAGATTTCTTTCTACACAAAGGAAATATTTAATTCTTATTTATTGCAGCTAATTTTTGTTGGCGGTTTTATATTTCAAAGAAGTAATCTTTAGTTTTAGAAAAAGAAAGTAAAATAGAGCATTTGCTTGGTTCTATTTTTTTCCCGTAGGCGCCTTATCTACTTGATACGCCTTCAGTATTAAACATGACTAAGACTGAAATAAATAAGCTAAAAATTAAAATTAAAAATGGAAATGCCCATAAACAGTATTTTATGAGTATTTTATTATTTTAAAATTAACAAGATGACATAAATCAGTACATTATTACGTCGAAATAAAGCTAAGTCAACAAGATTTTTTTTTTTTTTTAAATTTTATTCTTTTTTTTAAAGAAGCTTTTTATATTCTAGTATATTTTAGTAATTATGCATTTAACCATGGCACGGCCGAGACTTGAACCCGAAACCTGTGGCACCGAGCGCTAAAATGCTAGTCACTCGGCCATCAGACCCTCAATATGTTCTTAATGACTTAAATGATGGATACAGTATGTACATGACTTTTTCTAAAAGATTCCTTATATATCTTAAATTGGTTAGCTTAAATAAACAGAAATACATTTATTATGCTCAATCTCGAGCCCTATTTACACTTGCAGCCCAAGGTCAGTGCATGCATTGACCTACTTAGAGTGAAACTTAAATTTGATTCCGCTGGCCGGTGTACTTTGAGGTCACTGCTGTGACAAACGAGTAGATTAGGCCGAAAATGGGACTCAAGATTGAGAGTTTCGTGAAAATCAACGACTGTGAGGCTTATATTATAATTTAAAGACTAACTGCTTACTTGAAGTTCTCTGAGTCTTTCCAACATGGTAGTCGAATTCAAAAAAAGATTATTAAAAATGTCAATATTAAATATATATTTATTCAGAAAGCAAATTTTCCAAAAAGTCTCCAAAATTGAACAAAGGAATGATTTGTGGGGATTAAATAAACTTTCTTTAATTGTTTTTGAACGTCTAATCTAATTTTTTTTTAAAAAATCCTTGTATTTTTATTTTATATTAAAGTACGAAAAAAATATAATAAGTCCAAGTCTTAGACCTATACATTTAATTTTAATCATTTAAATGCTTAATACGGTTAACAATAAGCATGACTTAATAAATACTTAACTTAATACGATGCTAATGACGTAAAATATAAAAACGTTGTCCGACATCACCCAATGTTAATGATAATATTAAGCCATGGATGGGCAGGAAAGAAAAAGAAAGTAGTAAAAATAATAAGGAATTGGTTTCTGTATTGCATTGGATTGATTTGATAATTGCTCTAATTCCTGAATAAAATTCTTAGGGAAGTAGTTTGCAGAATTGATATCAAATTTTCAATAGTGGAACGGATGATCTTTCCAGTTTGCTGTATTTACGAAAGAAAAAAATGTCTCTCACTCCTGAGTTTGTTTGGGCATTTTAATGTAAAGTTGATGCTGTAGCATTTTGTTGACAATTTGCTACATAACAATAGAAATTTAGGAGTAAAGTTTCATGCAATTTATTTCGAAGGTTGCCATTTTGGTCCTTGGAAGCCTGCTTCCCATAGTTTTTACTTTGTTTCATACAACTTATTTATTTATGTTTAGCTATTCAAAATTAAGACAACGCCAATAAATTAACATAGTCCAGGTCATGGTCTCCAGTTTTTTACATTAAATATACTAAAATGATTTACTGAAAATCGATCACAAGTTACATCTTTTAATAACGCTTTGGTTGCTACCAACACCCTTTAATAGTGATAAGCCATATCCAAGGCACAGCAGGCTACCTGTCAAAGCGCTGGACCTCAGGTCAAGCGTTGGATTATCCGCGTGATGGCCGGACATCGATCGGACAGGTGTCCGGGATACAGTCATCCGTCATGCTGACACCGGGCATAATGAAAGAAGACACTTCCGCACAGTCCATTACAAGGGCGGATCAATAACAATATCTTGGAGACAAGCAGGCCATTGTAAATCTTCGCTTTTGTTGATGAAAATCGCTGGGAAGGAGACAGTTGGCAACTCGATAGATTTGCTTTTTCAATGCAGCTGACGATTATATCAATAACTTTTTACAGGAACGGTCTTTTGTAGGTAAAAAGGTCTGTGTGTGCTTGTGGTGGTACCATGTTTCAATGGATGAAGTACAATGGAAAGGTTCATCAAGAGTTGGTTGTCGTTTTTTGTTATAGGTGACGGGTCGACGGTTTTAATCAATTGATTCAAATTTCTGCATCAATCTATTGTTATTATCAATATAGTGATTAAGAAAGCATGTTAATAAAAGGCTAATTTCGTTTCATAATATCGGCTATGCTATCTTGATCCAGCTTTGTGGGAAAGAATGGATGTGTTAGTAGGGAACTGATTTATTTATTTAATGAATATATTATTATAAATATTTTTTTTTAAATAATGGTCTTATTATTAATGAAATTTAACTATTATTTTGTTGAAAGGATGGGGAAAAATTTAATTTAAAAAAAAAAAAAGTTGATTGTGTGAATTTAATTTCCTTAAAGGAATTTTTTTTTTTCGTTTGAGGCATAATGCTTTAAAATTTATGGTTTAAAAAAGAAATTTCATATTCATATATTGAGTAAAATATAGATATTTCGTAGATTATTTCTTTTATATATAATCTGATATTTTTTTTTAATATTCGGGATTTGAAATATCTGTTAAAATGATACATAGCATCAATAAAAGCATAATTTTCATTACTTATTTTACTAAGCTCAAAAAGCATATATTTATTTTAGTCGTGAAAATTTTCATCATATTGAAATAAAGCATTTATAAAAATTATTTCATAAAACCAAAACCATTAAAAATATAATTTTTTTTACTAAGAATAGTTTTTATACAAATACATAGAAAACAATTATTTACTTATATTTCATCTTATTCAATGTTATAAATTATTATAATTAACATACATCAATTGTCTCAAAATTTTAATAATACTACTAATATATTGCCATTCAATTGATACTTATGTTCTTGCGTAAACATATATTTTTTTTGTGAGCCACATTTGCCGTCGAATAGTAGTACAAGATGCAAGCTGACGTCCAGTGAACAAGCTTATGAATCTCGCTTTTGACGACATAGCTTTGAAAAATGATTGACACGGTGACAGTTGTGACAGAATGTTTCGCGTCGACAATCGAATTGGTTGATTGGAATTTTCTAGACTTTTCTACATGATAAAAAGAAGGTCACCTATTTCAGAAAGTCCTACCGGATGAATTACATAGTAGCGTTAATTTATAGATATATATTGAAAATCAGAGATAATTATCAATTTTTTGTGAGCCACATTTATTGTTGAATAGTAGTAGTGCAAGTTGTAAGTTGACATCCAATAAACAAGATTATGATTCTCGCTTTTGACGGCACAGCTTTGCAAAATGATTGACAAGGGGGATGGTTGTGACAGAATGTCTCCTGTCGACAGTCGAATTGGTGGATTGGAATTTTTGGACTTTTCCGATAAGATTAAAACGAAGGTCACATATTTCTGAAGGTCCTACCGGATAAATTACATAATAGCGTTATTTCATAGATAAGTATTAAAAATCATAGATAATTACTAAATTTAACTTCAAATTTAATAGAAATAAACATAATGGCTTTTCACATACAAGCTGAATAACCTTGAGTATTAAGACATCATTCCCTAGAACCATAGATCTTTGGATTTTTCAAAGCTACAATTATTTTATCATCTCTATTTTTGTGCTATTTATTCCTAATGTCATGAAAAAGAGATAAAATACATAAAAATTTTAATAAAAATATTATGTACGATTATTTAATACGTATATATTTTTAATTTTTCAAATAATAGTACAAATAGCGACGATACATTATGTTTATTCTACAGCGATAGCAAATTTTATAAATAATCCAAACAAGCAAACATTTTTTTCCTGCCGAACACTTGTCTTATTGGTCATTAATAGGAAGTTTATTCGTTCTTGAGCGTGCCTTGAAGTGTTTGTACCATTGCACGTACTGCCGGAAATTTAACAGGAAATGCTATGCTTCAAGTGAAACAGGAAAACATGCAACCATCCTAGAAATGGCTAAGATTATGCTGACAGTATACTTTAATTTATTGTTTTAAGGTATACCTCCATCATATTTCCTCCATTCATTACATTAAACAAATGAAATTTGTCAATAAAAATAATTATAATATAGAGCTCATAAACTCATATAACTCATAAAACTTTTTTTTTAACATTTCGCCGCTCATATATGCTACTCTATTTTGATGACCACCATGAAATATACGAATTTAGAGGGATATCGTTTAATACTGAAAGAAATGAGTTAAAAACCAATTCCATCAATTAGCGCCTTCAGACGAAGAAGGAGGGCCTGAATGGCCGAATGTCTAGCGCTCAGTGCCACAGGTTTCGGGTTCGAGTACCGGCGGTGTCGTGGAAGTTTGTAATGGTTCGGAATCCACTTTAAATCGTAGTCCCGGTCTCATATGACCATAGAGCGTCACAGAACCCAATCAGGCTTCTCAACAGCCTCATTCCCAAACTGTGAAGGGGCAACTCAGGTCTAGGCACAGTGATATGGTGTGGTGTGGTGTGGTGTAGTAGTAGTAGACGAAGAAGGAAACTGAACTCAAGATATTTTTCGCCAAAAAATCTTGGCTTATATCTCATTAACGCTTCGTAATAGCCAAATTATGGTTGGGCTTATTTGTATGTTCAGTGAGTGATGTGGTGATGTGATGATGATGTGATGGTGTGGTGTGGTGGTGTAGTAGTAGTATTCGAAGAGGAAACTGAACTCAAGTGGTGCCTTATTAATGCTTCGTAACAGCCAAATTATGGTTGGACTTATTTGTATATTACTTGTGCAATTCATTTCTGTTAAATATAATTTTTTTTACACAAGAAAGGAATTAAACTTCGTGATATAGATATTATATTGCATGGACACATTTTATTTATCACACTTGTGTACGATCACCCAATACGTCAACACTTCAAAGGAGAGGGCATGGAGAGCGATTTCCAAAATATGGCCCATCGAGAGAAGATAACCGCGCGCGATAAAGAGGGAGGGGGTCATTCTTATCAATGGGGGATCTGTTTCCTATAAGAAACGCAGCAAGAATATCTCTCCGGAATCTTATCCCATTCTCCAATCGCTTCGTGCCGACTATCCGTTGTCATGACAACACATCCGTTCCCAGGGAACCTCGGCACGCGTCCCGAGAGATGACACCACCGATATCTGTTCCTCTGCCCCCCCCTGGTGTGACGTCACAACCCCTTTTAATTCGGGCGAATTTCATCATCCGGAACGAGCGCGATAACGGTCAGCCGTGTTTCTAGTTGGTGCGACCACGTGGTCAGCCCCTTTTATGAATATTTAATAATGTTCGTCGCTTAAATTAAAGAGATGTTGAGTGTAGGGTAAGTTGTAAATGGAGACTACTTATTTGTTGAATGGTTGGCTTGTAGGAGAGATGGCGTATGCACTATCACACAGTCATTAGATTCAGTGAATTAAAAATGAAATTCATATAGTGTAATAAGTACAAGTAAAGGATGAATGCTGAAATTAATTTTAAAAAACAACCAAAATCATACTGGACACCTGCAATCTAAGCGGAAAAATTTGTTTTATAACTACTTCCTGAAGATTTGTTTTATTTCTGGAAAATATTTATAGAATTCTTACATATTCGTCATAATGTAATTGAACGTAATGATCAGTGAAAATAGGGAAGACTGTATTATTATAACCAAAGATGAACGGCAAAATTTCTGTATATTTCTTAATTAATACTAGTAGCGCCATCTATGTGTCACGCACGATTTCCATTTCAATTGCAACAAATGACACAATTTCTATTTTTAAAAGAAATAGACTAGACCTTGGCAGTGATTGTGATAAATCGCAAGGTGTTAATTGAACTGATCGATTGGAAATTTTTGAATTTTCCCCAGTACGACACATAATTGTCATATAACTAGTCCTCACTGATATCATTATTTGGTTCTTTATATAACAGTTTTTGTAATTTGGTAATTTTTTTGCCTTCTTCCTCCTGGAATACAGCCCGAGGATCAATAGTCCAACGCTCTGGCCTTTGGTACCACAGGCTTAAGGTTCAAATCCTTCGAATCCTGACGGTAGCATGAATGTTTGTTAGTGGTTCGGAATCCACGTAAAACTGTAGGTCCCTGTCTAATTAGCCTAAAGTGTGCAAAAAATGACAGTAAAGCGACAAACCAAAACAAACCCTCCTGGAATGTATTATTCTCTCACCGTGTTGGTGATTCAGTCATGATAGCATGGTATTCAGACTTCTCAATCTGATGCCATTTGTAAAATTTCAGTTCCAGTAGCATTGCTTTTCCAAAGCACTGTTAATATACGAATTTAAAAGAGCTAAAATATCTGCTACATTTGGTTAATCATGATTGGTTAAATTTTAATATTTTTCCTCAAGGGGGGGTAAAGGAATTTGCATCGGAATCATTTTGATTGATGTACTCACTAATCTTTTAAATAATCTGTAATGGGAATGTGTGTGTTCAATTCAGAAATTTTGTACTTTAACATGTTGGGAGAATAAAACATTCCAGGAGGGATAGAGCCAAAATTACCATAACTACATCTTAAGAAACTGTTATATAGAGTACCAAATAATGACATCAGTGAGGGTCAGTTATTTCATATTTACGTGTCATACTGTTGAAAATTCAAAAAACTCCAAACGATCATTGCAATTATACCTTGTGAATTATCATCACCACTGCCAAGGTCTAGTTTATTTCTTTTAGAATAGAAACTGCAGCACATGTTGCCAGGAAATGGGATTCTTGCATGTTAGTTAGCAAGCAATATTATTTCCCCCAATTTCCTGTAACTTTATGGTTTGTTGAAAAAGAAGATTAGTATATTTAATTGTAAAGCAAAAAGTGGAATTTATTTAATTTAAAATTTCATTAGTGATTTTCTTCAGATTTTAAATTACTACTCAATTACAAGACGCTAAATAGCGTTAAGCAAGTCTGCAGAAACTATTTTTTACTTTCTTTTGCCTCATTGTATAAAGAGCTATTGCATTGCTATTGTATAAAGATTTTTTTACTAATAATTTTTTATTGGTGAAGCATTTTGTAACTAGTTTACAAAAAAATGTATGATTTTTAAAATATAATTTTATTAATTGCCTCTTTAAGCTGATTAATTTTTTTTTTTTTCAAAAATAAGAAAATAGACTTTCTTTTTGCAGCTGCAGCAAAAGAAACAATTTATTTGGATTTGGCCATAGGAAATATAGAAAACAAATAGCGTGATAGCTATAATCAACAAGTAAATTGATAACATTCATCAACAAAATAATATCAACCATCAACAAGAAAAATAATATCAATCATCAACATGAAAAATAATAGAGAGTTTTGCATAACGTCTTTTTATCGTCCGAAATTTTTCTTCCTAGCGCGCATGCTCATAGGAATAACTCAGTAGTGCAGTATTACAGATACGCATGCGCATTAGGAAGAAAAAATATCGGACGATAAAAAAACGTTATGCAAAAACTCTCTAATATTAACCATCAACAAGAAAAATAATATCAACCCTGAACATGAAAAATAATATCAACTATCAACAAGAAAAATAATATCAACCATTAACAGGAAAAATAACATCAATTACCCAACAAGAAAAATAATATCAACTATCAACAAGAAAAATAATATCAACCATCAGCAGGAAAAATAATAACAAACAATATTCTTTACCAATTGTTTAATTGCAATTCTACAGCAAAATTTGCTAACAAGTATTGTTTGGCACATAGAGAATTTTTATAAGCTTGCATACAACTCCAATATATCAGATTTCTTTTGAAATACAGGCTGACGATTACAAGGATTGCACAGTTCCAATCACTTTTCAGACATTTTGATCCATACTCAACGTACCCCTGAAACAGCTTATGGGGAAGAGGACCTTCCAGCAGCCCGATGAAATCGCAGTGGCAATCCTACCAACAAAAGTGGGATTTGGTTAACCACAACCCCACTGAGTCAACAGGCTGTTCCCCATTCTTCTGGGAACAAAACATAAATCCAGGAACAAACACAGAGGGAAAAAAAAAAAAAAGAGTACAATAATAGTAGTAAAGGTTTTGACACATGGTTTACTGCCTTCGTTCAATCCCTGCTTCTCTGGAAAGATTCCTTCGCGGTTGGGTGGTCAGGGGATTTTGGGGTGTTCCTTTCCCTGCACACAGGTTGGACCCCTATGCCTTGATGGGAGATCGGGGTGTCTTTTAGGCCAGAAAAATGCTCCCTAATGCCATCGCTGAGGCATGTAGGGTTTGCTGGGATTAGCTGTCTGTCCAAATTTGAAGCAACGAGGACATGAGATAGGCTGGAATAGAATATATTTGACAAGACCTAAAAATATCAATTGGAAGATTGATATTTCTCTTATATTTCCATCACAAGTTGAAGCAATTCAGAATATTACAAATACTTAAAATTCAATCAAAGGATAATAAAGGTGGTAAAAATTTTTGAGATGGAAAAAAACCCCAATAAATTTAAATTCTATATGCTGATATAACTTCAAAATGATCTTAGTTACATCAAGACAATGAAATTTTTGTCCCAAAATTGGCTATTTTCTTTATTTATGTCATGTAATATTTTTTCAGCACACATGATATCTATGGTAACCCTCAAAAATGTTGAAAGATAAATGCATCTGTCCATCTTGGAAATGAAATCAGCATCTGACATGAAACAAAATACAATGAGAAGTTTGCGTGTCATTCATTGGACAGAACCTTCGAATCAAATATCTTGCAAACTTGTATTCAAATTGAGATTCTCGGATTAGAAAATTATGTAGTTTAAAAAATATTTTATGGTTTTTTTTTTTTCTTTTCTCTATATCAATAAGAGTAATCCAGATGTATAGAAAAATCCATTTTGCTCCAAAATGATCTGCTACGTTTTTTATTATTTTTAATCTATCTAAGCATCTTTGATTAAGAAACATAAATTCATAAATAATAAGAAGATATCACAAATCTTTGTATCTTTTACAGATTTTTTTTTTTTTTTTTTTACTATATTAAGCATGATTTTTCAAGATACTAAACAGACAAAGACGACATCAAACGAACGGATTTAATATGTTTTGAATTATTTCATAACACATTATCAATTATACAATGTTTTTAACTGTTGGGATAATTTTCCACCTTAAAATATAACTAAACTTCTATTTATTAAGAAATTATAATAGTATGAAGAAAACATTTTCTAGAAAATTTTCATTAGAAGTTCAAATCAAAATATCAAAATTTCCAATAGATCCTGCACATTTTATTGACGGACTAAATAAATAATCATAATTAAGAATAAAATAGTTCACCACACGTAGCTTTGAAGATCATTTCAACCACACAATATCAACTTACCATTACATGAAGGTATATCTTTTTTTTTTTTTATGTTCCACAGATATTTTACCTTGTAATTTTTGATGTATGGGATAAAATGAACTCTAAAAAAATGCATATTTTCCAATTTCCGGTCGAAACAAGATAATCAGTAGACACATTAATAAATGGTTTTTGATTTGTTTCAAGAGATTTCAAAAATACTGGAAGCTATGACAGGATTTCTCAGTTAATCATTCGAAAAAATAACCAAAAATTATTAAAAAATTGTATTATGTCAAATTTAAAAAAGGATTGATTATGAATAAGAAATTTTACTGACTTTTAATTTAAAATTATAAAATGATTATAATGATAAAAAAATTAAAATTTGAATTTAATATTTTTAGAATAATGATCCAGGAAATTTATTTAAAGAAATAATCATTTTATTATCACCAGTATCGAACAGTTGATATACATTTAACTCTAAATAATTGCTTGTTGTTCTAATAAAAACAAAAAGATATTGTTGTTGTTTTCGATTATAGAGTACTTTGGTTGATACAGTTTTACCCAGGATACATCACAAAAGGCTGACACTTAGCACTGGCATAGGACCACTATAATTTTAAAAGAACAGTCTCAAGAGCAGAGTTTGGAAATTAGTACCCTCCTCCACTAATAGAACGGACATTCTACCAAAAAATGTGTAACGTGCTAATTTTCACTCAGATAAGAAAACTTTCAGTTATGTTTCTCTTGTTGAGTTATGAAACTCAGTGTGCTATCTATCAAATCGCTTGGGATGCCTTGCAAGCTAATGTTATTAAGAATCATTATTAATTTAAACTACCATTTTTTTAATATTATATGTTTAATATTTTTAATATTCAATTCACCAAATTGTGTCAAACATTTTCACAGACCATATTAATTTTATTCCTGGTAGTGTATACTTATTTTGAAAAAAACCGTTCAAGAATGAAAAATTAATTAATAGAATTAAATAAGAATACACGTACCTCCTGGGTAGTGTTAAATGAGTAACGTCGGTGTAGCGCTTGCCTTAAGACATCAAAAGACGACTGCCTAAGTGTTTACCAGCTGCATCAAAACAAAAAAATTAAATAAAAATTATTAGGATTAATAAATATTAATTCCTGGAATTAAAAATTAATTAATTAATATGTTCAAGTATATGTTCATATATGTTCAATGAAAAAAATGTTCATGTATATATATACACAGTCCAATATTATATATACACATATGTCAAAAAGCCAGAATATACACTCTTGTATATTCTGGCTTTAAGTGGAGTGTGGAATGTGGTATTAAGTGGTATTTAAGTGGTATTAAGTGGTATTTAAGTGGTATTAAGTGGAATTTTTATATACACTCCACTGCAATGTGCTGCCACCTGTCTTTTGTGATTGGTTATTTCATGTTGACGTCGAAAGTAAGTGGTGGTCACATTAATGTGACTGGACTGTGTATATACGTATATAAGCAATTCTACAGTTTCTTTGGACATCTCTCATGCAACAAATTTTGAAAAGACGGACTGAATAAAAGTGCATTATATTAATAAAAAAAATCACATATTTTTAATTAAAACTTTTCATTTTCATTACTTAATAGATATATTTTCCATTTTAAAACACTAACGACCTTCTTGGGTAGCTGGAGTCAAAATGGATGGACGTAGAGCTAACTTAAAAATCCTCAAGTGAACCTTTTAATCTAACTAACCCTCACCTCCAAGAAACTTTTAACCCACGTAACTTCCTAGGCAAACTAATGGTGTCTTCCCAGTCAACCGCAAAGTAAAAAATAACAAAGGAAAAGCACCAGCAGTAATCCCCCTCCGATCGGTGGGAACCCGACAGTACGGAGAGCACTGTCATAATCTCGCCGAGAGGGTCTGCGTATGCGGCGGCAGGGATTACGCTCTTCCGCTCGACTAACTCCCTTGTCGGTGCTTGCAAAAAAAAATGGCCCATACCTCTTGTGTACATTGAAGATCGGACTTTTTATATTATTATTTCTTTTCTTTTTTTTTTTTTTTTTTTCCTTTCCACCTGATCAAGCTCGCTGAGTAGTGGGTTAGTTTGTGAAAGTTTGTTTGAATCAAGAGAGGAAAAAAAAAATTGTTCTTTTTTTTTGTTTAAAGTTGATAATTATTCGGTTAAATTTTTTTTTTTTTTTTAAAGTAAGTCAATGAATTTTATAAAAAAAATTAAGGAAGTTTTTACTGAAAAATAATGTTTGGCTTTATTATTTGCTAGATGTTAAAAAATATTGTAACTAATAAATATTGACGTATTCTTTCTTCAGTAAAAATATTAAAGTGTATCGTTTAGGTATATAACCAAGGTATTCAGTTAAGACAATTCAGACAGTTTTGCTAAAATTAAGGATATAGGTTGTTACTCTTTCAAAAATTTCAACTGGTATAATAATTTTAACATTTATTAAATTTTATTTTGTGTTTGATATAAATTTGTTTATAAATGACGTAGAATAAGAAATAAATGCTGTTATAAATTAACTTAAATAAGGTAAATAACTATTACGAATGATTTTAAATAAAGAATCGATTTATATGTAAGTGTAACGAATATATTCAGAAATAGTAATGTTTCAAAAAAGGCAAATATATACAGATTATACAAGAAACTATTTAATATATTATGTCTGAGTTTGTATACATAATATTATTTTATTACTAATTTTATATAATGATACAGTTAAAATATAATTATAAATCATTTTATTCTATTCAATTTTTACACTTTAAAAAATCTGTCAGAACATCACTTTTATAACTATATGAAGTTTCTAATGATTTGAAAATTATGTACTGTGGTGGAATCAGAATTCTTATGAACATGATTCCTTAGTAGATACATGAATAAAAATAAATAGAAGTAATTAGTAATAAATATCTTAAGAAAGATATTTTTACTAATTACTTATTTATTTTTATCCATGAATCTACTAAGGAATCATGTTTATAGGAATTCTGATCACACCACAATATATTTGCATGTATTCGCTGTCGCAACAAATTCAATTTACTTTCCTTTAAAATAAATCATGCCTTTTATTTCCAAATAAATGAAGTAATCTGAAATTCCACGTCTCGAATGCTCGTAAAATCAAGTTATCGAATAAAACCACGCAAACTGAATTGAGAGCTATTTAAATAAATTAATAAAAATTAGAAAAAGTTTTATACAACTTAAAAGTGCATTGTTTTAAACGTTTTCTATTTCTTCGTGATAAATGATATTTACGAGGCGCTTTAAAAAAGTCATTTAAGGTTTTTACCCCCTTAATGCCTTGCATACGATACAGTTATGGCATAATTGTGGTCGATTTAACTTTACCCAATTTGAACTATTGGAGTTTCATATTACCAGCCACAAGTCTATTCACGAAGAAATTACTCGAATTTAAGAAGGAAATTGAATTGAAAAATAAAAATATCAAATTTTTATTTTTTAGATTCATTTTAATACAGAGTTTTTAAATAAGTAAAATTGACTGTAGTCATTGGTTACATGCATAACGTCAAACAAAAGCCATTTCTGGATTTATAGTGTGTTAAGTTCCCATATTTATTTATCAAGCCTTTATTATCATTTATTTATCAATAAAAAAAAATTTTTGTATCTAATACCAAATATTTTATCTTATATAATAATAATAACAATACATTTCCCCCTTATACGTGTTATCATGTTTAATAAATTAATTTACATTACTGTTTGCCCAAGTACTAGATACCGACATTTAAAAGGGCGGAGGAAACATTGTTAATGGTCGATTCAGGATAACAATTAAATGGAAATTGTCAGATACAGATACATACTGTAACGTCAGTATATTATGTATTGAATTCATTATATATCTATATAGACATGTAATAACCTTTTTTCTTGCTCTAACTGACTTCTCTACTTATAACTAACAAATTCAATCACTACACTAAACAAAATAATTTCCTCGTTTTCTAGTAATAGATATTTTTAACAGCTGTTTGTACTTCTATAATTTATAGCTACCGCCTGGCTCTCAGCTCTCGTCAATTCAAAATTTTAACCAGACCACTTTTAGTGTTGCATTCATAATTTTGTTCGCTCTGACTACAGATGCTTTGAACTTTCACAGTTAGTAAATGTGGCTTTCTACCGTTTACCCTTCGAATTGGATCTGAATCGAAACCTGTGGCAACGAATATATATATATATATATATGAAAGATTACATTATTGTTAATTTATTATAAAAATTATATGTTTATACATTTATTAAGAAAAAATCAAAAGAATTGTTATATATATAGAATAATTTACAAAATAACTATTACCGAATCATGGAAAGGTCTTTTTTTTTGCTCGTATTTTATAACATATCATAATAATAAAATTGTTGGAGTCAATAAAAAAGGTCAGATCTTATAGGGATAGGCGGCAACCCCTGATTTTTCTTTAATATTTCTATTACATTAGTCC
This sequence comes from Caerostris extrusa, assembly GCA_021605095.1. Taxonomy (NCBI): domain Eukaryota; kingdom Metazoa; phylum Arthropoda; class Arachnida; order Araneae; family Araneidae; genus Caerostris; species Caerostris extrusa. Next base: position 64,754 of record BPLR01000660.1, read on the forward strand.
CATACATTTCGCTGTGTTTCAAATAATAATGTAAACGCCAAACCGAAATGGACACAAGACAGGAGTGCTTGCTAACAAACATGTTCTGATTTTAACCCAAACAATCATGTCCCTCTTCATCCTGACCTGCTGTTATTCTCTTTTCACCATTCCTCATTTCTGGCATTATTCCCTGTATCACCCTGTCTTGTGCTCATTTCGCCAACTCGAACATGAGTTCCCCCATCCACCCCCACACTCCATCCCTTCGGCATCGACATTTATCCGCCCCACGTCGCCCTAGAACAAATACGAAGGCACAGGCTCCGTGTTCACTTGCGCGCTCCCGAAAATACGATTAGCGCGTACAGAGGACAGGAAAACGGGAGAATCATCAGGATCTGGAATTGATTTCGACGGTAGGAAATTAGATAGCTGATGCAATTTTCCACGGAGAATCGGGCGGGAAGACCTGGAATTTGCAAGGACACTGATTTTTGCTTTTTGCTTCTTCTTTTTTCCCCCTTTTCTGTTCAGTTTGGGTTCCGAATTTTCTGTGACTAAAGGTAGACTGATATTATTACTCGGGTTTTGGTTCTCGGGATATGTTCAGGTCTGTTTTCCGGATAATATTTTTTCTCCTATTTTGACAGTATAGGGATTTTTTTTTCTTTTTGATGGAAGGTGTATGTTGTTTCGCGTATTTGGTTTTAAGTGTGGTTAGGTTTTTAAAGGTTAATGTTACAGTAGAAAATGGGATTAAGGCTGGTATCTATCTATACAGGAACTTAGATTTTGTCTATTTTCTATTTTTTCGTAGTAGAAAATTGTAATGATATATATATATACTTTTTTTTTTTTATAATTTTGATTAGAAATGAGACATTATTCAAAACCAATTTTAAAAGCCATCACACATTTTTTTTTTCTTGGTATCTGACATAATACAAGTTTCAAAGAATTAAATTTGGGTTACTAATTATGAAGTCATTATAATTTTATAAAATCATTGAAAACTCAGTTGAAATTAGAAGATTTTTTTCTGACATATTAGAGGGAACTTGTACTAATCTTAGATAATATATTGTTTGTTTTAATAATTAAGTAGGCTAAGGCCTTTTTCTAAAAATCCAATTATAGTCATAATATTAAACTATATTAACAGTAACAAAGTTACAAACTAACTAATAACAATTAGATTGATTAATAATAATATTTTCTAATTGTATGTAATAAAAATGACTTTTACTTTTTAAATCAGAAAAGGTTTTATTGAAGCAATTATATTTAATAACAATTAATAGATTAATGCTAATATTTTTAATTATATGTAATAAAATGACTTTTAATTTGAATGAAAAAACGGTTTTTATTGAATCAGTTATATTTTTAATAAATAATAAATTAATAACAGTTGATAGATTAATACTAATATATTCTAATTATATGTAAAAAAAATTATTTTTAATTTAAATGGAAAAAAGGGGTTTTTATTGAAGCAATTATACTTGGAATAACAATTAATAACTAAAAAACCATTAATAGATTAATACTGATATTTCTAAATATACATATGTAATAAAATGATATTAAATGAAAAGTGATTTCATTTAAACAATTATAATTTTAATGTATAGTAACTGACAAAAGTATTTTTATTTTCTATTTATTTTTTCATTTTCAACTTTAATTGGTCTAAATTTGAATAATTTTTTTTAAAATTAATTTTGATTGGTACATTTTTTTTTTTTTCAGAATTAATTTTTTACTTTGAATTTAAAATCGTATCCGATTTATATATTCAACATCGAATCAGTTAAATGTGCATTTTTAAAATTGGAATAAAAATATTTTTGTTACATCCCTTTCAAAAAAATATAGAGATTAATAATATTTCTTTCGATAAAAGAAATTATTTCTTTCAGAGTAAAATTTTTGACATTTACTCATAACAAATTTTTGCATGATTTAGAACAATCTAAAACAAATGAATTCATCAGAAATATATTGCGAGAAGATTATTCATAGTTCAATATCCTAATATTCTCATTTATGGCGAAAAACAATATAAGACCTCTTTAACCTAAGATCACATCGATAGTCCAGATTCTTTTAAATGCATTATCTACTAACAATCAACTACAATCTTTATTTTCCTTCCATCCAACATGGTGACACGACGAAACATCAAACAGTTCATAACAGTGACCGAACCGAATAAAAATTACACAAGCCCCTGGAGCCTTAATGGACACACAAGAGGGTCTTGAATCTCACGCGACATTTTTTGCCAAAGGCGAGCTGGATCCATGTCCAACTATCACGTTGTTGACTTTTATCGACTTATTGCCTTTTTTTTTTCTCTTCTTTTTCCCCTATTTCAACCCTCGCAACCTCATTTCCTCCGGAGACCACTAGTCCAATGTTAGTGTTTGTTTTGGATAGTTTTTCTTCCATTCGTCATGTGATCTTGTTGACTTCTTCGAATATTGGCAAAGCCCGTGTGCGTGTGTGGGTCAGCGATTGTCGGGGCGCCCAATGTCTACAAGAAAGTCGATGGCGAAACTTATCGACGGTGCAAAAAGGTCGATTGTTCCCTTGCAAAAATTAATAATAAGGTCGTAGGTTTCAGTAGTGGTTTTTAGCATAAGTTAATATGATCATAAACTGAATTTTTTGTTTTAGTATTTAGATAGTAGAACGGAAAGTTTTCTTCTGTTTATCGTCTCACGCAAACCAATATTTTTCAATAACTGCACGTAAATATGAAGTCATAAGTTGATTTCTTTTATTTCGATAATTCAGATGCACGAAATTTTGTTACAAAATATAAATGATTTGTGTGAGAAAAGCTACAACGCATCAAGATAGTATTATCATGATTGTAACGATATCTCCATAAGCAAATACCTTTCGATCCGATATGAAAATGATCGACGATATTCTATGTTTATTGAATTTCCTTCCTTTCACGACATCCTCGGTTTGCCTTTCAATAGGATAATGATTTGTAGCATATGCAAATATTTTCTGTTGATTGTCTTCGTGTTTGTCAATTATCATTCACCAGATAGTTTGCCAAATCTAACTCGACTTTTGAAGAGAATTTGCAAGAAATCTTGAGTTTACCACTTACCAATTACAGACGATAACGACAATATTCTATGATTCATTCAGTTGCTCTTCCTTAAGGACATCCTTCGTTTGCCTTTCAATAGATATTGGTCAGCAGCATATAGAAAATATTTTCTGCTGGTTTTCTTTGTGTTTGTCATTCACCAGATAGTTAGTCAAATCTAACTTGACTGTTGGAGATAGTTTTTAAAAATTCCTGAGTTTAACTACAGAAAACAACAGACGATATCGACGATATTCTATCATTTATTCAATTGCCCTTTCCTTTTCACAACATCCTTGGTTTGCCTTTCAATAGGATAATTGTCAACAGTTATTGAAATATTTTCCGCTGATTGTCTTCGTGTTTTGCCAATTACTTTTTCACCAGCTAGTTTGCCAAACCTAACTCGACTACTCAGTGTTTTGCAAGAAATCCTGAGCTTACCGCTTGCCAACTACAGACGACATTCTACGCTTTATTGAATTGGTTTTTCTTTCAAGACATCATCGGTTGCCTTCAATAGAATAATGATCAGCAGCATATGGAAATATTTTCTGCTGATTGTCTTCGTATTTGTCAATTACTTCATTCACCAGGTAGTTTGCCAAATCTAACTCAACAATTGAGAGAATTTGGCAAGAAATCCTAATCTTAACGTTACCTACCACAGACGATATCCTATGCTTTATTGAATTTCCCTTCCTTTTATGACATCCTCGATCTGCCTTTCAACAGAATAATGGTCAGCAGCATACGGAAATGTTTTGTTTATTACCTTCGTGTTAATATGCCATAAACTACGTCATTCACTAGCTAGTTTGCCAAATCTAACACGACTATTGGAGATAGTTTAGCCAGAAATCCTGAGCTTACCGTTTACCAAATACAGATGATAACGACAATATTCTATGTTTTATTGAATTGCTCTTCCTTTCATGACATCCTCGATTTGCCTTTCAATAGAATAATAGCCAGCAGCATATGGAGATTTTTTTCGAATATTGTATTATTTCTTGGAATATTGTCTTCGTGTTTTCGATTACTTCATTCACCGGCTAATTTGCCAAATCTAACTCGACTGTCGGAGAGTTTGCAAGAAATCCTGAGCTTACTGCTTGCCAACAACAGACAATATCGAGGATAGTCTATGATTTTATTGAATTGCCTTACCTTTCACAACATCTTTGGCTTGAATTTCAATCGGATAATGGTCAGCAGTATATGGTGATATTTTCTGCTGATTGTCTTTGTGTTTGTCAATTGCATCATTCACCAGCTAGTTTGCCAAATCTAACTCGACTATTGGAGAGAGTCTGGCAAGAAATCCTGAGCTTAACACTTACCAACTACACAAGTCAACGCAATATTAATGTCATACAGTGCCATACAAACTAGCATAAGGACCAGAAAGGAACGAGCACTTTATTAAATATGGTTCAATATATGGACTTTTCTCTTCGAATAAAACATCTATTCATCCAAATAATATAATTCCTCTGAAATTTAATCGTTTATTGTTTTAGTTATGCTTTTCATCCTAATTGAATAACTTTTTGGTATGCACTTTTTTTCAGAGATTTAAATATATAGTTCAAATATAAATAATAAATATTTGGCCCCTCTTTCACATTTATTATTCAATTTTTCAACGTAAATTCAAACATTGATTCTATCTTTCAAATCATCAATAAGCTTACAAAAACTGAATTTATGTTGTGTTTAACAATTGAGCGATATTTCATTGAAATCAAGTATAATTTTGTCTGTTTTGATCGATAACAATTTCTGGAATAAACGAAATATCTCTCAGTATCGTAATGTGGGAGACTTTTCTATGCCATCGCATCCTTTGCAATTAACCCTTATATTTTGTAGATTTTATTGTTGAAAAACATAGAAGTATATTCGTTCTCCGATGTCTTACATGAAATAAAGCATTATCATATTGTTGAACTGTTCTAGAAAATATATAAACGTACATAGAAAGTACAGAAAGAATCCTACAATCAACCTCTTTAATCGTTATTTATTTTTAAAAATCAGGTAAACCCACACCAAGGACTTTACTATCGTTATACACTTCACCTTCCGCCATGTGACACCCAAAGAATGTTTTATTTTAGGCTTTTAATTTTTTGAGAGTGACAACACGAATAAAAGGAAAGTTCCCAGCTAATTCGATCTTGCGCCTTTCTATAAACTAGCTGAATCTGGTATCATTGGGATGTGATTAGGCTTGCATAAAATAGCAAACTATTCAATTGTAAAAGTTTTTTATAGATTAATAATATACAATTTAATTTTAAAATTTAAATAATTTTTGCATTGTCATTAAAAACAAAATGCAACGAGTTCTTCCATTATAGCTAAATAAATGGTTAATCAATCAATTATACTGATGACTGACTAATCCGTGAATTATTACTAAAACTAAATTATATAAGAAACATATATCTCATCCAAGAGCTATAATTAATAATTTTTTATCATTATATGCATAAATATATGGCTAATTTCAATTAATTATTAAAATTAAAATAATAATAACAAATACATCTTAATCATAAATTAAAATTATTAATTTTTGTTATTTATCATATTCAAAATTTATTTGTTTGCTAAACAAATTAGGATTGTAAATTTATAGTAGATAGTTTTCATACTAACATGTGTGTGACAAATAAACAATTTTGTAATCCAAAAGGTTTCTACTTGATATTTTAATCGTTGTATTCAATTTTATAATATACATTTTTTAATAAAAATGATTAAGTACAGTTTTTTGAAAAATGTATCTAATTTTTAATCACATTTTTAAGAAATAAATTGCCTTCAATTATATATACAGTAGCATATTAGAAAAGCATCGACGCAAGTAAGATATTTCTTCTGTTTAATTTAAAATTTCAATAGAAGAAAATAAATCTAAAAATCATAAGTCTTGCATTTACGGTCATTTGACATTATTAAAGAAACATATTTTTTGTTTTTTTAAGAAAATCAATGATCCAATAAAGTTCGCTATTAATTAATAAATAGCTTTTTTTTTTTTTATCTGGATTAAAATAAATTACATGGTGTTAATTTAAATACCACAAATGTTATGGTGAACTCTTTAATAAAATTAACATTAAAAGCTTTTTAATTTTTTTAGATAAAAACAATATTTTACTTGAATAATAAAATATATTAATTTATTAAAAATATGGCCAAAATTTACTTCTCTTTTGTTGATAAAAGATTATATGCACATATGAACATTATTTTTACTGAATGAGAAAAATTATTAATTGCACGTCAAATACTCATTATATTGGGTTGTTCCCTCAACTTCCACTTTTTAGTGTTAACTGATGTCTTATAAATTATATGTCTATCAGTTTTAAGTTAAAAATGCTATATATAATTTTATTTCTTATTCTATGCTCTATCTAATTGTGTATTTTGATCACACATGTTTTTTTGAAATTTACAAGAATATCTTAAACAAACTGAAACATGGAATCCCAAAAAGTATGGATCATTTTCTGTATGGTTATAAGCTTGATATTCTGCTACTTTAGCAAAACGAAGCATTAACGATGGCGTATTTGGGAATCATACAACTAATGTATCACAGTGAGAAGGTGGTTTGAAATCAGAGATACAAGAAAATGAACCTTGTGGAAACCTGAAAATGTCCTCTGTAATCATTTCTAAAAGGAAACTAATTGAAGCTAACCTTTACAAAAATTGTTAGAGAACTTGCTATTGATTTTGGAATAAGTAGAATAGCAACTATTCGAGTTATCTTGGGTGTTCTTGAAAAGCTGGAAAATTGGCAAATGATTATACATGAGTTGACAAATAGGCAGAAATTGCCTCTGTAATTTTCACATAATTTATATCGTAAAGAAATTGTTTTTTTTTACCGCATCATTATTTCTGATGAAAATAAATATTATATGAAAATCGTAGACGCTCAGCACAGTGGGTAGATGCAGATGAAAAGCCTCAAACACTCACATAAACTAAGCTTACGTTCAAAGACAATGGTGACTGTTTGGTGAAATTTAAAGGAGCAGGCTACACAACTTCCTAGGAATAGGTCACACAATTAATGCACAATATTACTGTCAACAATTGATATTCTGTAAAAAAAAAAAAAAAAAAAAATGTTTTTTTTTCACAGCACCATTACTTTGATGAAAAAGGGGGACATTATATGATAATCGTAAACTTTCAGCACAATGGCTAGATACAGGTGAATAGCTTAAACACGCACTTAAATAAAGATTACATTCAAAAACAATTTTGGCGGTTTGGGGAAATCAAAGGTAAATCAAAGAAAAAAGTTAACAATTACCTGGGAATAAGTCTTACAATCAATACACAATATACTGTTAACAATTGATAATTCTCATCAGAAATTACCATCCGAACCAGCGTTGGTGAATTGAAAGGCGTTTTCTTCATGATAACGTCAGACCTCACATTTCTCAGATTACATTCCAAAATTGAACAAACTGTAATTGGAGGTTTTGCTGGTTCACTTTATTCATCAGACTTGTCTTCTCTGATGACTACCAATTCTTTAAACATTTGGAATCATTTTTTAAGAATAAATACTTTGACGATAATGTCAAAACAGTTTTACTAATTTATTAACTGTAAAATATATAAACCGAATTTATAACTATTAACCTAACTTATTAACTCTAATCTATTAACTTTTCGCCATGTTCTTTGAAATAGATGTAAAAATTCTTTTGCAATGCATGGCAGAAGTGAATTATTATAAGAGCATATTTTGATTCGATATGTTCAAATATTTTGTATCTATGACACTTTAAAAATTGTGTTTTTAAAAGTTCATTTCATATGGACCAACTTAATATAAACGCACGATAGCATTTATTCTATCAATAACCCGTTTTACAGAATAGTACTACAATCCGAATTTTTACTTTTCCGTAAGAACAGTTACCGAAAAGTTAAAGACATTACAGGGAAACGGAAATTTCCTCCTTCCCTTTTCTACTTTTCCTAGTTATTACACTTCAAGAAGTCAGTTGTTGATAATCTTGCAAATAATGATTCTCAAATATCTTTGTTTTTTCTCAACAAAGAAAATGATTTTTCATACTTCAATATTTTTTCATCATTTAAAAAAAATGATGAAAATATTGATATTATAATAATCAAACGAATGTTATTAAAATGATATTAAATGATTATTAAAAGGAATTATAATATTATTATAAGATTATGATATTAATGATTACTAAAATGATATTATAATAATCAAAACAAATGTTTTGTTTTTACGCCAAAAATAATTTTATTTACACGCCTTGTGTCCCATGAATTGTAGCCTGTTTTTCAGTATTATTTTTTTTCATCTGATGCATAATCAGCAGAAAACTTTATAAATAAAATACATGTCTTTTGTGAGAATTTTTTATTTAAAAGATCTAAGAAATAGCAGCTATTCAAATTGAAAGAAAGATCCCATCTTTCGTAACGGAATTGTACAGGAAGAAAATATATATGAAATGGAAGCATTTCATATATAAGTTCAAATTAAGTGCAAAACATTATAGATTATAAACAAATACTAAGGTACCTTATAATTTGGCAGTTTAATAAGAATTTATGAATATTCATAACAAAAAAAATACAAAATTAATTTATAGTATCTTCTTTCTCAATATAAAATAGCCAACATTTTTTCAAAAAATTAAAATATACTACTGTAGTATATTGCTGAATATGTAAAAACATATATAATACTATATAATAGTTTATTGTAATATTATATAGTATTATACTAGTATTATACAGTATATATAGTATATACTACTGTATAGTAATATAGTATATACTACTGTATATATAATAATTTTTTTAGTAATTTTTAAAAAACTTATAATTTTGATAAATTCATAATAGAATGCAAAAATAAAATTTATACCAATTCTAAAAATAAATTAAGAAAGCATAAATGTTATATATTATTCGAGAGAATATCTGTCATTTAAAAAAAAAAAAAAGCGAATTCTGGTTTTGAAGTCATAGAATTAATTTTTTTTAAATAAAAAAATAATAATATCTGTCATTTCAAATAAATCGAGTTTTGGTTTTGAAGTGATAGAATAGACTTTCTAAATAAAATAAAAATTATTTCCATCTTTTTAATTCAAAAAAAGATATTTTCATACAACGCAGAAGAAAATCATTCCTTTTTAATAAAACACTTTTATAAAACTATCATCTGATAATACATGAAAATAATTGAAAATTTTTTACAACTTAAATAAAAAATTAAAATTTGTCAGATGTTATCAATCGCTTTATTTAATCAAGATATTTCATACATTTATTTTTAAATATAATCCTGAATCAATTTTCTTTTATTTTTAAAATCTTACATTTTATTAAAAAAAAATAATAATATTCGATAAAAAATATTGCATTTGCAATTTTCTCATTCTTTAAATTTAGAAATAAAATACTTCAAAACACGTAATAAGCAATATGATATCTGAAGATTTCTCTTTTGCATTTCAGCAAATATATTATTAAAAAAATGCTTTTCCGTTTTACTCGCTTTCTAAAATTCAGCTTTTCAAGCAACTTTTTACAAGCAACACAATAAAACTTTATTGAAAATCTCTCTTTTTTTTTTCACAATGAAACGTGATATCATGTCTATACATTTATGAGAACGTGCTTTGAAAGAGCCTAAAATTCGTTTGCTTGCCTTGAAAAAAAAAATCCCAGGCCACGTGTCAAACGATTTGACATTTAATCCACCCCACCTCACCTTGTGAAAGTGTAACTGAATACGCAAACCCTCTTGCCCCTTTTACAGTCCCCGGCACACGATATATCACGTGATGCGATGGTCACGTGTCTCATCAGAAAGTACACATCCATTGTCAAGTGACAACTCATTCACTTCATTACAAAAATTTATTCTTTGTTTATTTTGTGATAAAAGAAAATCGTTTGCTCTATTGAATGATAAAACATAGTTGAAGTTGGCAACGAATGAAAAATCTTGTTTTCGTCTGCTAATTTGAAAATTAAGATGATTTGTTGTAATTGTTATACAAGGAAAAATGATATGAAATATTCTGAGGTTTGAATTTATAGACAAATATATCTTTTCTGGACATTAAAAAAATTATAACTCCAAATAGGTACTTAAAAATCAAAAAGAAGAGAAAAACGTATTCTACAAATTATGTTTTCATGACAATTAAGTATTTTTTTATTCTAATTTATGTTTAAAAATTTCTAAAAATATTTTACTGTAAACTACATTATTTTAACATTATTTACTACATTAATTACACAAATAAGTTTTTTCCTGATTAAGTATCAATAAATTATTACGGAAAGCCCAGCTTAAGAAAACTTACGAATACTAAAATTTAAAATGAATATAAAATATATCAATATATGTTGAATCAATAAAATATAACAATAACATTATATAACGTTATATAATAATAACATTATACGTTACAATATTTAACGGAGTTTAATTAATAAGATTTAAACATTAACAACGTTTAACGAAGTTTAATTTTTTTTTAAAATTCTATTAATGTTGTTTAAAAAAAACCTAGAAAGATAAAGAATGAATTTTTATGTGCCTAAAATTATTTAAATATAAATTTATTTAATGAAATATAATTTTTTATTTCTTTAAATTTACCCTTCACAACATAAAATATCTCTACAAAACAACATTATTGTTTAAATTTCTTTTGTAATGTTCGTTTTAGTTTCATTTGGGAAGCTGAGAATAATACTATTTTTATTTTGAATGAAGAAAACATTTTTCTACGTAGAATAATTCTCAAATTTCCTGAAATATTTTTTTTTTAGAACATTTTGTGGCTTTGAAAAGATTTTGTATATCAATATATACTAAAAAGAAAAATATATTTTCATGTTAAGAAAAAGCTTACAATTTTTCTCTCAGATAATAGGAAACCAACTATGTATGGAAATTTATCGAATAATATAAGCATTTAAATAGATTTGCTATCTTTAATGACAGATCTTCTAGATAAATAACAGATTTGAGTTTAATTTAAATCCATGATCAATTTTTCAGTATAATAAAAAATGTTTTTATTTTCTAAACTCTCTCTCTCTCTCTCTCTCTCTCTCTCTCTATATATATATATATATATATATATATATATATAGAGAGAGAGAGAGAGAGAGAGAGAGAGAGAGGATTCGATTATTTATTAATATTAGTATAACTCCTTTAAATCCTAAAAATAATGTGCATGTTGGTTTATTTTTTCAATTAAAATGCTCTATTTATACTTACAAATACATTTTTCTGGTACATTGATATGCAGTAGCTTTGATTAATTAATGTGTAAAGATTAATTTTTTTATAAATATTATTGTTTTATAATATTATTTTTATAAATATTCTATATTTTTATAAATATTCTATATTTTTATAAATATTATATTTATATTATAACATAAATATTATCGATAAAGGCAGATTGTTAATTACAATTACCTACCCTACTACCTCTAAACGATCTTAAAATTATTAACCCATTTCTTATTTAATAAAATTTAGGAATTGGAATTGCAATAGTTTCCCATAGAAATAATGTCAAGTATACATACTAATTTGAGCATAATAATTTGAGTATACATACTAATTTGACTATAATATGAAAAAAAAACATATGCGACCTATAAAACTTGAACTTGTTACATGAACCGTACGAATAAAACATGAAAACTATGGAGTCTCCTGGACAATGCAGAAGAGACTTCATAGGGTCACGTGTTCTCTTCGGTCCCCTTTCGTCATTCGAACCAGAGGCCACTTTGGCCCCGGAAATGGGACGGATATTGTCCCTGAGAACCTCCCCTTCCCCCACTGAGCCAAACAAAGGGGAGGCGAACGCCGGATAATTTTTCCGGAAGTTTTGAAACGGCCTGGAAAAAACCCCGGACTGGTGCTAAAGTGGTGGTTTTCGTGCGATTACCTTTCTTTTCCAATAGTGGGTTTGTAATTTAGTTGCATGAAAAAGTTTTTCTTTTAAAATAGCTACAGTTTTTGATGTTCTAACAAAATTCAATAGTAAATTAAAATGGCAAATAAATCAGAGTTTAAAAGGCTAATTTTTATTAATACATCAGAAAATAATTAAAATGCATAAAAATTACGTTTCTTATAAGATTGTGAAATTATAAGTAACATTTTATTTTTAACATTAAAAAGAAAATCAGAATATTTTCTCATAGTGCATCTTAAACAACATGGAAGTTCAACAGAAAATGAAAAATGAGAATGAAAAATTAAATGAATGAAGAATTTTTCTGAACTGAACTTTGAAATGATCTTTGATTTAGTAAAATATATTTCAAAATCATAAGAATATTCATCATCTTCATATTTCGTATAAATTTCAATCAATAATTTAGTACGAAATGAAATGAGGATGTTACAGGAAATCATATCTAACGGATAATACAGATAACCATATCAAACAGTCTTTTTAAGCTTACACATTCATTAATATCTTCATCAAGATAATATTAAATGCTCACATCAAGGACCCTTTTTTTCATAGATGGATTCTTTATCAATTTTCAATGGTGACGTAGGTCAAATAGGATTTGTACAATAGGAGACATTTAGAGCACACAATCCACGTCAGTACTTTAATTACTCCCAGAATACGAAATTCTATGCAAAAAGGTAAGAGGGTCAATAAGTTATTCAAAACTAGGTACAGGTGATTGGCGATTATGTGGAAAGATGATAAAAATATGTACGTACAATTTCTATATTTATGCTTGTAACTGGTTTTCGAAAACACTGTAGAAAACACGAAAATAGAACCAAAATAAAGGTATATTTCACATTCTTAGGTGTGTATTTAACTCGACTTTAAAATTTCAATCAATAATTTAGGCCAAAATGAAATGATGATATTACAGGAAATCATATGTAGCGGGAATAATACAGATAATTCTATCAAACACTCTTTTTTTAAATTTTCGCATTCATTAACACCTTCATCAAGGTAAACTTAAATACTCTTTTCAAGTCCCTATTTTTCATAGCTGCTGAAAAATACTTTTTATTATTATAACGAAATGTGTTTTAAAAAAGTGCTGAAACGAATACTAGAATACAGAAATCCATGTGAAAAGATAAGAAGGGATAACAAGGTACTCAAACTAGTTACAGATGAATGGTGCTTATGTGGAAAGGTGGTCAAAAATATTTGCATGCAATTTCTACGTTCATGCTTGTAATTGGTTTTCGAAAATATTGTAGAAATCGCAGAAATGCAATCAAATAAAGATAAATATATACCTAAAAATGTGAAATGTAACTTACTGAGGTAGAAAGGATTAACTAGACACTTTTTAAATATTTATATATGTAATTCAACAAAAAACATTGTTGATCCAGTTATCAATTATTTTCATAGCTTAATATTATTTATTCGAAATCCCACTGGATGAATCTTCAACAGTTATTTCTGGTTTACTTACTATTGTGACTGTTAAATGTCATAAGGAATTCAAAGTATAATGCCTTATTTTAACATTTTTTTTTTTTTTGTACGCATAGCAGAAATATGACAACCTTACAGATATTCTCCACACAATTTTAAATATAAATTGAATGAATATTTTTGCCAAAGAGAAAAAAAAGTACTTTCAGGTTTGATATGTTCTCAATGAACTTTTCCATGCCTACTACAAATGCACTTACGAAAATGTAAATTTACGGAATAAAATATACGTCTTTTCTTTTCCTTTTTTTTTTTATTCAGTCTTTTCAAAATCAAGTCTCGAACTTTACCATCACAAGGATAGACATTCGTTCCACTGTTCTGAATGAAAGGGCGGAGTCGACGAACACGGAATGCATTCATCAAGACCCCCACAGGCAGGCCCCCGAGAAGAATTGTCGCTTCATCTGCATGTCGCGCGTCCAAATACCCTGCTGTCACATGATGGGGACACAGGAGTTGCCCCACTAAAGTTCCTGGGTCCATCCTGGAACATTTCTTTCTTTTGTGTGGTGACAGTTCTCTGTCACGTTGGTTACTTGCCATAAGATTTGAGAGATTCGTTGAGGTTATTAAGGAGATAGTATTGCAGTGTTTTTAGTGACCATGCAATTATTATATTTGTATAATTATATAGGCATGTAATATCATCTTTTTGCTCATTTGATGCCCTGACCTCCACTTAATTAACACTAATAAAATTAACACACACTCTATTTGTAACACTAACTCTGCATCAAATTTTCCCCTATTTAATCTTTCCATTTCTCTAATCTCTAATTTGACATTTCTCAGTCTATTTCTTCACATTCATCATTGAGCATCATTGACATTCATAGTATGTATTATATTTGTATAATTATATAGGCATGTAATATCACCCATTTTGTTCATTTGATGCCTTGACATTCACTTAATTAACACTAATTCTGCATTAAATTTTCAGTGGTGACATAGGTCAAATAGCACTTGCACAGTAGGAGACAGTAGGCAGCAGGCACTCCTAAGATAAGGAAAGAAAATATAAGAAAGATATGTGCAAAGAAAAGAGTGGACATTATGATACTCAAAACTAGTGAAGGACCTGATGGCTGAGTGTCTATCGCTATTCTAATGTCTATTTTCCATTTCTCTAGTCTCTAACTTGACATTTATCAGTCTATTTCTTGACATTCATCATTGAGCATCATTGACATTCATAGTTTGTATTACATTTGTATAATTATATAGGCATGTAATAGCACCTTTTTGCTCATTTGAAGCCCTGACCTACACTTAATTAACACTAACTCTGTAATCAAATTAACATACACTCCTTTTGTAACACCAACTCTGCATCAAATTTTCCCTATTTAATCTTTTCACTTCTCTAATCTCTAATTTGACATTTCTCAATTTATTTCTCAACATTCATCAGTGAACATCATAGACATTCATATTGAACTTGTCCTTTCTCAGTCTATTTCACGTCTCAGTTTATTTCTTGGCATTCGTCACACTCTGCAATCTTCTAATCAAAACATTTTTAATGATTTGTTTTGACTATAATCTCTCCTACTGCCGGATATGCAAACCAATGTTGCCGCCTTCTGTGTCGCGTATGGTTAGTTTTTTCCCCATTGCCACCTGAGTTTTATTTCAATTCTTTAAACTCCTTTTTGATGTCAATAAAAGGTAAAATGGCCCCTTGTTATTCATTTTTCTACTGATTCCAGTTATCTTTCGATTACACCTTGCAGCTTCCAGGTTCATACCAGAGTATAACATATTATTAACCATAAAAATAAATAAATTCATTAATGTTTGAATAGACAGCAGTAAATACTACTGTGCCCAAAAAGTAAGAAATTTTTTTTTCAAAACTCTTTATTTATTCTTCCGAATTTTTTTCATCGCCTTCAAAATAATCCCCCTCCGGACACGATGCACTTATAGCAACGTTTTTTCCAACCCTCAGTGCATGCTAAAAAGTCATCGGCGGGGATGGCCTTTTAATATGCGCGGCGATTCACGTTAAATCTCTTCAATAGACTCAAAAGGGTGTCCCCGGAGTGGTCTTTTGAGTTTAGGGAATAGCCAGAAGTCGTACGGTTTGAATATGGGTTTCATTTTTGGCGAAAAAGTCATGAAGAATCAATGCAGTGTGAGCTGGCCCATTCAGTGTTTTCGGTACCAATCAAGATTTGACGCGTTTCAGACCCAAAATGGAATTGACCGATCTTTTTGAAATTCCAACATCATTAACAAGGTCTCTAATTGTAAATGGATGGTTTGCAAGCACCAAATTTATTTTTGCATTTAATTATTTGGGCGTCAGCTTCCTTGGGCAGAGGGCTCTTCATCTTCAAAGCTTTCTCTGCCTTCTTTGAACTGTTTATACCACTTTTAAACATTTCTTTTTGATATAGGATGCTCACTGAATGCCTTCTGCAACATTCTATACATTTTCGCAAACAAAATTGAATGCAAGTTCTTTGCTCAATGAATCCAGACATTTCAAAATTGTCGGAATCAGTTTTAGCGTCTCACAAAAAAGCCAAGCGTAACTCAAACACTAATGAATATTTTGACGCCAAATTTCACACAGATATCAAGGACAGTGTCAGAAATCTAAAAAAGATAAAAAATTGAAATTCCATAAGCCCCGGGGATTTGAAATTGAAAATTGGTCTTACTTTTTTGGACACAGTAGTATACAGTTTTTATCAAGGAAAGCTTTATTAATAATCTTTACATCAAATAAAATATATACAACTACAATTATCGAGAATTTCACCAGATTATAGTAGCATACTTTTCTGGTTCACAATTATTGAAGAATCAGACAAATGTTGTACTACAATCTGAGGGCTGAAAACCCTTTTGGCTGAATAATGTGCTTTATCAAAAGTCGCCAACTATATAATTCAATCTTTGGCCCACGATACACATGTATGGGATAGGAATTCTTATGTTGATTTTATGAGATCTAAGTCATGACATTTGAGCAAGAGTGAAAGCAATTATTTTCAGCTGTAACAAGAACAATTTTATTGAAGTAAAAACTATACAATATAAATTTGTAGTACGTACTATTAAAAGTAAATGTGTCAATGTCTTAGTATAACATCATGGGACAAAAACTCTGCATAAAATTTCTTAAGTCTATATAAATAAATATTGTAATGATATAGATGCTGTAGCACCCTAAAGTTGTAGTCACATTGGAACAAAATTAAAAGATGATACAGATATTTTAAATGAACAAAATTCAAAGGAATGCTCTAGCTTACGAGATAAGGTTCTCTTTGATTGGTGATGAGAAACTTTCAAATGAAAGGCTATCGTGGAATCAGACGAGTATTGTACTACAGTTTGAAGGCTGAAAAGTGTTTGAAACATAGTACTCTGCAGAGTACTATTTCATCAAAGGGGCCAACTATATAATTTAAACTCTAAAGCATCTTACGCCTGTAAGCATGGGAATTCTCACCCGCTTTTTATGATGTATGCCATGACATTTGTGCAAGCGTGAAATCGATGAATGGGAAAAGAAATTGATAATTAAAAACAATCTGATAATAATCCAAACATGATAGGCACCATTACATTTACTAACAACACTTTACATTATCTTTACATTTAGGGAATAATAGCCCCATCATCTACATATGCTGCTCCTCGAACTCCGTTCACTATATATATATTGATCCTTGACATGTCCGTTTACCTGAAAAATCCTTAATTAAATAATATAATTCAATGATTGCTTATATGACATGATTATTCTCCAGAAACCTCAACCAGTATATCGTGAACAGCAGTTTTAATAGAAGTCAGCAATTTAGGCCATAAACTGTTAAAAAGCTTTATCATTGTCAATCCTCCAAAATCTATTTTGTTCTATGCCATTGAGCACCATGGATTGCTATACAGCATTCAGAGTTTTTCACCTCAATTTGAAACAACGATATTTAGACATTTGCTAGTATTTCAGAGATAATCAGATTTCTTTTTTTTCCCTCAAATCCGTAGAAGGACTTTCCAGCAAATGAATTTATTGTGTATCTCTCCAGCATAAATACAACAGCTTTCGATACAGCAACACTCGTCAGCCTTTGCTCGAAAGCCCATCGCTTTCCATCAGTAAACAATGACTCACAATTACAAATGATAGATTGATCATCTATCATATATAAGTAAACTTATATTTGAATTGCAAGATAATATTCTGTAAGTAAGATAATATTGTAACAATATTAATTGTGTATTTTAACTATGAGTAATAATAATATAATTCCTTAAATTAAATTTCATCATTATTTATTTATTTATTTCAAAATACACTAAATGGTTTATTTCATTTTATTTAAAATCTTCGTAGCGAATTTTTTTTGAAGCAGGAAGCTTTTAGGCATTCTTAACACAATTTTATTCATTGTCATCACTTTTATTCAATTAAATTTAATATTCATTATTTTAAATATTCATTCTATTAATTTCTTTACTGCAATTTGAAACAATGTAATGAATGCTTTTACAATATAAAGTAATATTTTTAATTATATTTACACTACCTTAGAAATATCCTGTTAGTTATTAAATTGAGAGTTTTCTTTAAAACTTTTATAACAGTAAACATAAATAATAAATATATAGTAAAAACAATTATTAGTATATTTTTCAGTATATACTTTCAGTATATTTTTCAAATTCTTACAAGAGAGAAACCTCTTTATTTCCCAAAAAATACTAATTTCTTTTTAAAAATGAACTTAATATTAGTGTTTGGAGTTATTACATGAAAATGCTTTTGAGTAGTAAAAAATATCCAAAACAATTATAAATATTTTTTTAATATCTCCATCTGAGTATTATATTTTAAGCTGTTCTTTTTTAAAGTCATTAATTATAGTAATTGAAAAATTTCATGCTTAAAAATTTTAAGTGTATGAGAATTGAGTAACAATTTTAATATAAAAGTGATTTACAAAAATATTTAAGCATAATATTTTACAACTTTATTAATGTTTTAATTTAAAATTAGAATTTTTTTCCTTTGATTATAAAGATATGTTCATATTATTATTAATGCAGTTCTGTTTAAAAATTAATTGTATATTAATATCAACGTGGCGCGATGTGATATGATATTACAGAACAGTATCTGAAACATTTTAGTCATTGTTTGTTTACTTATCAAAGTCAACAAGACATAAAAACTAAGACTTAAGGTAACTTGTTAATGAGTTTAGTAAAATGTAATCGAGCTCTTTAGGAGAATATGCCTTCAAAAACATGCAAATATTTTGAAAAGGTAGCTGTAATCATTCAAAAGAGAAAATTTCATTTCTCTCAGTACATGAAATTTATCATCAAACTACTATTATTCTATTTATAAAAAAATTTCAACTTATTGTAAGGATGAATTATGACACCATGCATCTTTTGATTACTCGAAGCATTCTTTTTCAAATAAAAATACCTATTGCAAAAATCATTTACTTGAACAAGACTCCTAAAGAAAACAGAACGCAGATTTGTCTTCGCAAATTAATTTTAAGTCTGTTACCAATTAATTTGTAAGCCATGTTTAGGTACACATTGGGACGAAGATTTTCGACGATGGCAGACTATTTTTCGTTGTCGATGGTGTTTTCTTAACACAACAGCGAAATACCTTATTTCGTAATACAAACAAAACGGAATTATTCTAAAAGTTTTATACTCATCAGAGATCAACAATTCTTGAATTACCTGCACGAAAATTTTTCGCAGTGTTGGGAAAATTTCCTTAAAAAAATTTACATCGTTTATGAATTGAATACATCTATTCATTCTTGTAAAGTATAAGTTACAGAAAATCATTAATATCAGAAAAGAATCAGACGGATTTTGTAAAAAAAAAAAGTATTAAACTGCAGAATTCATTTTGCCACATTTCTGTACTTTTGAAAGAAATGAAATAAATAAATGTAAAACGTAACTAACTTAACTGAAACAAATTTGTACCATTTTGTTTGGGTTCCTATCTGTATTTATTCAAATTGAACAAAATGATAAAAAAAAGTTTCTAATTAAAACTTTCTTAGAAACTAATCTTAACTAAAAGAACAATCTTCTTTCATAAAGGAAAGGTTTGGTTTGTCGCTCTACGGCCATTTTTTGCATATTTTGAGTTAACTAAACCGGGACCTACAGTTTAACGCGGATTCCGAACCACTTACAAACATCCATGCCGCCAGGATTCGAGCCTGAAGTCTGGTACCGCAGGCCAGAACGTTAGCCAATTGGCCATCAGGCGACAAATTTGACGGAAAAAATAAGTTAATAGAATTGCAATTAATTATTTTCAAAACCTAAAATATTTTATTTTGTGGATAATGGCATTTATGTTTGACAAAACTAATCTGCCAAAATAATTATAATTTACTAAAAAAATCAAACGAGGGAAAAAAATAGGACCATGTTAGATCTAACAGTTACAAGAATTATATAAATCTAGCAGACTGGAGGGATTATAACATTGCTTTTTTCCCCATGATTATACATAATAATAAACTAGTTCCCTTCTATAAACTATTATTCATCATTATTATCATACAGGACACAATATTAATAAACTAAATTGAAACTTCCTCAAAAAGGCATCGCTAATATGTTATTAACATATAAAATGTAAAATGTAACTAACTTACAACTTGAAAACAAATAAGTATAATTTTGTTTGTTCATATCTGCATCAATCAATTTAGTATAGTATCTATCAATATTTAGTGTCAATTTCAATAGAGTAATTTAATAAAAGTTTCTAATACCAAAATGGCCATATTTTTAATATGATGGAAAGGTTAGGTTAACAGAATTACAATCAACAATTTTCAAAATCTAAAATATTTTATATTGTGGATAATGGCATTTATGTTTGACAAAACTAGTCTGTCAAAATAAATATAATTTCTTCTTCTTCATTACCGCAACAACCCTATGGTGGTCCAAAGGTCGTCTGAATACTGTTAGATTTCAAGACAGGAGATGGTTGTCTTTTACAGGATAGGATTGCCAGCTTTACGTACAACAAATTTGTTAGACCGGGGCATGCGGTTTAAAGTGGATTCCGAACCACTACAAACGTCCCAGACACCGCCGGGACTCGAACCCTATGACACTGAGCGCCAGAGCGATTGTCAAAAATACTGAATATCTAGAACTCTTTGAACTTTTACCACTTCAACTGTAGCCGTACTTCGGTGTAAGAACTTTTCCTTCCATCTTCATTGTTGGTAGTCGCCCGTGGTAAAAACGGGTTTTTGTGTCCACAATTTCTATTAATATATTTATGTATCTACTTACGGTCATTTTGTAATGTGTCAAATAAAAAAAAAGTATAGCAAATATATTTGAATTGGCTGAATACATTCCGACCTTTTGGACATCTCATCTACGGTTCGTTGGACTAGAAAGGGAAAAGGGAAAAAAAAATTTATAAGAAATTTTTTTGTTTTGCAGATTATTTGATGAGGTAAAAGCGTTAGTCACTCGGCCATCAGACCCATTTTACTAAAAACATTTACCCCACATTTTACAAACCCACTAAAAAAAAACCACGCGAAAAAAAAAAGTGCTTCTAACAGTTACAAGAATCAAATAAATCTCGCAGTTTGGATGGATTATAAAATTGTCTTAGTTTTTTTTCCATAATTATACATGAAAATAAACTAGTTCCCTTCTAAAAACTATTCATCATTATTATTATGCAGGACACAATATTAATAAACCAAACTGAAACTTCCTCGAAAAAGGCATTACTAACATGTTATTAGCATATAAACTGTAAAATGAACTTAACTGAAAAAAATGAGTATCATTTTGTTTGGGTTCATATCCGTATCATTTAAATTGAGCAATATAATAAAGATTTCTAATTTATTAAGCGCCATATTTTTAACATGAAAGAAACAATAAGTAATTAGAACTGCCATCAACATATTTTTAAAATCTAAAATATTTTATTTTGTGGATAATTACATTTATTTTTGACAAAACTAGTTTCTCAAAATAACTATAATTTACTAAAAAAAAAAAAAAAATCACGCGAAGGAAAAAATATCTGTAACAGTTACAAAAATCGAATAAATTTCTCAGATTGAGAGATTGCATTGCCTTTGTTTTGTCCCATGATTATGCTTAATAATAAACTTCTAAAAACTATTCATCATTATTATTATACAGGACACAATATTAATAAAAAAAAAACTGAAACTTCCTAGAAAAGACATCGCTAACATTTAATTAACATATAAAAACATAACATAGTTCCAAGAATATTTTGCAAGTATTTCTTAACAATAATAGTTTCTAATACTTTTTATTACAGTCGCTGACAAGTGAATGCTGAATAAACTTAACAAGGAGGGAAACCAAATCAGATGAATAAAAACCACCAACTCCCGAAATGAAAAATTAAACAGCTTGCATCCAAAAGAGAACAATTGAATTCCATTATAATTTTACTTTTCTTACCGCGCATCTAATTCACATTCTAACCGAAAATGAAATGTTAATTACTCCGCACCACAGCCCGAAACGCCCCAGTGTTTCGTTTTCAATTTATCCCCATCAAACAAAGCACCTCACGTCCCACACTCTCTCTAAAACCTGACACAAATTAATCACTGAACAAACTTTTTTCCCTCTTTTCCACGTCTTTTCCAAAACTCGAGACACCATCGTTCCATTCCTTCCCTCAACCCTCAACCCCACCCTCCTTACCCTTTCCACCATCACCAAAACATCCCAATTGAAATTAACCAAATCACTCCAGGAAAACCTTCGGCTGTGATATGCATACATCTCAACTCTTTGATCACTTAAGGGATGAAGCGGGTGGTACCCTCGGGGATGGACCCGGGCGGAGGGGAGGGTGGAAAGATAGGTGTGAAAAGCAAATGAAGGTAAAGTCCCCAAAGGAACTTTCCAGCCAGCGTTCGATTCCAACCCCTCCAGAAACTAAATGGAAAAGAGCGTGGAGACACAAACGTCCAGATATATTCGTATGAATAATTAACGGAAACTTTCCCTAATTGGTTCGTAATTAATATGGCATCTGTTGAAGGTAGCAGGGTCCTTCCTAATTAAAGTCTGTTTAACATTTAAATCGGGGCATTGGCGTTCTGACACTCGCCGTTTTAATCCATAATCGTATTATCGGACTTAGTGCAGTCAATGGAGTGTGTTCGCCTGCCACTGAATTTATATCTGCGGGAGAATTTTGGCGACGCTTTATAATTCGGTTTTAAAAAAGTTTGCTCGGATTGGTACGTATATATCTGGGATCTAATGGAGGAAAGGTTCTCTCTCTTGGACTTGATTTGGGACTAGATAGAGTGGCGCGAGTAGCCTTGGGGAGCTTTGGGTTTGAAATGGGAAACGAGAACATTCAAATGAAGTTTGGATATTTCAAGGGGTCGGTGGCTTAGGCAAAAGGGATACCTGTGAAATATTAGTACACACACCCCGGAAAAGGCTTTTATTGGATAAGGAGTTTTACACCTTCTGTTCCAAAGCCTAATTGGAAAAGAATCCCTTTACGTGAATTGCGTATTTGATTACTTCAGTGCCCAATAAAATTTAGAGTATATTTGGTTGTTGTGCTTTTTCAAATGATTATTTCATCAATAACTTGAAAATCAAAGCAAATAGAGGTATTTGTGTTTTTTTTTTTTTTTTTAATGTTTATCGATCGATGTAAAATTATCAATTGATCGATGGAAAATTATCAATTGATCGACGGAAAATTATCAGTTGATCGATGGAAAAATATCAGTTGAACGATGGAAAATTTCCAATTATCAATTAATCATTAAATTGATTTTTAACTGTCACAAATCGATGGAAAATTGTTTTCCAACGATTTGATCGATCGATTTTTTTTTTTATTGAAATTATTTGTTAAACAATAAACATGAATTACAAATAACACTTGCATGATCATTTTATTTAATAAATTAAGGATTTTTTTTTTTATTCATCGATTCTTAATAATATGCTATTCATGATAATGAATGCAAAGTATTAAGTGATAGAGAAACATTAAATAGGAAACATGACATTGAAATGAAATTTGGATATTTCAAGGGGTCAGGTGGCTTAGGCAGAGGGATACCTGTGAAATATTAGTACACACCCTGGAAAAGGCTTTTATTTGGATAAGGAGTTTTTACAACTTCAGTTCCAAAGGATGGCGAAAATAAAAGGGTGTACGAAAAATACAGTATGATAAATAAAACTATTAACCGTACATAAGTTATGGTATTCTCTTGAGTGAAATATGTGGAAGAGAATAATTTTTAAAACCTTTATCGACTCCATAGTAGAAAAAAATTTTTTTTTTTCGCTTTATCAATCACCAAATGTGATAATAAATATGTTGAGTATTTAATCCAAGATGTATACAATTTTAATTTCCTGTTTAAAAAGTATTATTAAATAGATTTTTATATTGATTAGTGGTTTATTTCGATAGAAATAAATTATCTCTATCGAATAATAAAGTATAATAAAAGTATATTATAAAGTATAAGGATTATATATTTTATTATACTTTATATATAATAAAGTATAATAAGAGTATATCTCTAATAATACTTTTTTATAATTTGCTGATATTAAAATCAAGACCAGGAAATAGTTATTAATCGTGAAGGAATAGTCCGTATTCTTTAGTTCCGTAGTTCTTTATTTCTTTGAAAAAAATAGAAATGATTTATTATTGAAAAATTAAATTAAAATTTTAAGTTGATATTCAATATTATTTTATTGTCATTTTGAAGAATTTCTACACAAGTTCTAAAAAAATTTATTTATGCCTTAAAGTCTTATTATTTAATAAAAAGATATTCCGTCTTAATTTAGATACATAAATTTTTCGATTTAGTAAAAATTATTTATGGATGTTATTATTATGTTTATTTAATACAAAATAATCAATAAATTAGAAGCCACTTTTTTTAGTAAGGAGTAAGATATTCACGCTTTTACTATCTTCTTTGGATTTGTTGAGAAGATTGATTCAAGAATGTTACGATAATGATTTGAAAATGTTTCTAATTCCAGATCCCACAAAAATGCGCAATATATGCTATCCTAATTTGAATATGTGATTTGTCAAGTGTCGTAGTAATAGCCGTAGCTATTTCATATCTTTAGGATGTAAAAAAATACTTATAACAACTTTTGACAAAAATAATACTAGCTTATTTGTTTTTAAAAATATTTTTTACTCATATTAATTGTATTTCTTTAGCGCTGTTTTAATTCGTTAACATCCCATTATTATTATAAAAATTTCTGAATAACAGATTACATTTTTAAAAGTAAATTGAAGAACTCTATTTAATATTACTTGTCAAATTGAGATTAAGTAGAGTGTTAAATAGAGATTTACCATTTCATGGCTGGAGTAGTCTGGGGAAGGCCACACTAGGTTTTGGAATTGAGAATTCGAGAGGCAACATTCGAGATCGAATGGAAGTTTTCGGTGTTAATACAAAGAATGGATATGATAAATATGAAGGCCGGAGTATTCTTCTAATAGGTTCGAGTAGAAGAAGGTGCTAATCTATAGATAAATACTAACCTAAAATACTTAGCATTAAAATTTGGGGGGCACGGAGAGGGCAAATACTACTTCAGTAGATGTTCCTTTCTAAATTGCGGAGGCATAATGTGGGCACAGTTTTGAAAGTTTCTTACGATACCACCTGGTTAAAAGCTAAAACTGCTGCATATCTACCATTATAGAAGCGAATAATATCAGATAAAAGTACCCAGCATTTTAAAAAAATAACAATGTACAACAAAAGCAACTATTACAAATCACTCCTTTTTAAAAAGAAAATATCTTACTCATTTATTATTTATTTAATCATTTAAAATGACTTCATTTCGTGAAAAAAATCTCAAAAGGTATATCTGACAAAAGGATGCAGATTTTCTATTCAAGCATCATGGACAGAGTTTTCCCTCGACTTGGCCTCCTTGGCGTTTGGTCTTGGCGATTGCCGTTTGGCGAGTGCCTCGGAACAGAGCTGTAACCCTTGCTTTAACTTCGGCCGAAGCCATTGAAATCGAAAATCCGAGGTAACCAGTTTAGGACCTCTAATTTCCAGACCGATCTGGTAGAAGATGAGGCAATTTCCCTCCTCCGAAACACAATTTAAAAGCGTGTAACGAGAAATCAGCATGAAATTGACTAGTACCCCTTGGGGAACCAAGCTTCGAATATTGGCAACTCTCTGTTATGCCTCCGAGCTTTAAAACTCCTCCCTTCTTCCTAATTCACACTTTTCCCCAACTTTATTTATTCTTTTTTTTTTTTTTTCTCTCTCACTCTTTTCCACCCCCGTTTTATTATTTCCTTGCGCTACCTCTCGCTTAAATTTATTTATGTATTTCTTACTCCTCTTCTTTTTTAAAGTTTTATTTTACCCATTTTATGGCCCAAGGTCTTTTATTATTCTATCTGCGTTGGCTTTACTTTCTCCCTAGTGTACTACGAGTATGTGTGTGTGTAGTATATATACATACTTTAACCAAATATATCTATAGAAAAAAAAATTTGAGGTATGCCTTGAATGCATACTAAGTTTTTTTTTTTTTTTATTGTTTGGTTATTTGTTTATTTTTTATTTATTTATTTTTATTTTTTTTAGAAAATTTGGCTTCTCAATAATTTCTATACGAAGATGCCGGAGATTATCGCCAAAATAAAGAGTGCAAAAATATCTTCGGGACGCCTTCTACTATATATATTCATAAAAAGGTCTGTGGTCTATATGTGCTACGGTAAAGTTATGTAACGGTTTGCTATTTTAAAGTGCCTTTTACGGGAACGGTATTTTTATTCAGTGAAGGAAACGTTGAACAATAACAGTAATAAAAAAAATCTTTAAAAAAAAGGTGGGGGAAAAGGTTACAGAAGGTAAGAAAACTTTCTAAAGGCGTGAGACACTTTGGTGAATGGGAAAATTTCATGATATATTTTCAGAGGAAGTTTGAAGATCCAATTTCGGGCAAAGTTATGAGTCTTTAAAAGAAGTAAATAACTTCGTGGAAGCCCTGGATAGTTTGATAAGTATCTCGAATCGATTCAGAATAGCAGGGATCTTTATGGAAGAACTTCTACTTTTGATATCACAATGCTTTAATAAAAATACATATTATATCACGAGTTCTTTTTTTTTTTTTACTAATCACATATTCTAGATTGTTTAATTTTTTACGCATAATAAATTATTATTTTTAATATTTATTAAGCTCTTTTTTTTCAGATATTCCCGGTATTATAAAAATAGATTTTTTTATTTTGAGAAAAAAAAAAAATAAGAATTAATTATATTTCTTCTTTTTTTCTCCCAGTTGGTAGACAGTAACATCTAGACCAAGTCCAAGAGCTCGTGTTGTCATGGAAGGAAGGACAAAAGGGACAGCTTCTGTTGTTATGGAGAAACCCTTAGGGTAGAAAACTGAGTTGGATCCGTGACGCTGTAGAAGGAGGGCAGTGCCTTGGAAGGACTTTTAGGGGAACTACTTCACATTTGCGTATCATATGGGAGAACACCAAAAACTCTCACCAAAGTAGTGTGACTATAGGTAAGATGTCGAACATCCCAAACGCCATCAAGTCTCCTCGTGTCTACAACAAAGCCGCCAGCGGTTGGAACCTCCGCCCTAATGCTCACCAGTGGCGACCGTTTCTACTGAGCCATGAGTAGGGCTTGTATTTCTGAACTGATGTCATTAATTAATATAAAAAATTTTAATTGAAAAGTGATTATTTATTTCCATTTATCACCTCAAAATGAAATAACTTGGAGAAATGCCTTGCTTTTATATTAGTATCATTTGATATTTATTGTGAAGTTAGAGTACTTGAAATGTCATTAAAAATTAAATTTTACTGACAATTACTTTACCACTTCAAACGAATTACAGATAATATACATGATATATAATTAGATAATACAAAAATTAGTGTTTCTATGGCTTCTTATCTCTACTTCAGTGTTTTTTTCTTTCTAATGCAGCTCGCAAATAGACCGTGATCTTCTCTACTTCAGTGTTGCTACTCTTAAATTTATACCTTTCTTATTTTTAGACTTGAAAGCGTTTGACGAAAGATGAGTGTTAGATTTTTTTTATTATTATTATTGCAAAAGCACTTGATTTTACATAATTGACTTCCATGCCACACAGATGCATGAGTTTGGAGCATAAAGATGAAATACAAAACAGCAAAACAGTAACTCATAACAATAACATCAAAACAGTGACTGCATAAAGATATATGAAAATTAGTCGCTGAATACCAATTCATCAACTCTCTAGCCTGTCAATATCTGTTGTATAAATTTTCTTCACTCAATGAAGAATAATGTAGCAAATTATATTTGTCCATCTCAGAGTTCTGGTTGCAAAAAGTTCGCAAAGGACTGTTATATATTTCAATGCTGTGTAGTTGTGTAGCAAGACAATCATGTCCAGTCTCAGGCGGAAGGCCGCTACTGGGATGGATCTAGGGAAGTCTGAGATTTTACAAATCAAGTCCTTCCACTTCTTTTCTTAGTTTCTTCTATTCTTAGTTCCTTCATAGTTGCCACAGTTGCAAATGTATTTCCAATCTTGCAAGAACTGTTACTCATTTAGCACTACCCAGGGAATAATACCCACTACATACGCGAGTTGCACCCCCCTCCCGTGTGTTAGAAAAATTTAACAATAGCTACTTATTTGCTTTAATTAATGCTGAATCACTGATATCATTATTTTAATGATGAAGTTGGGTGTCATTGATAAGTCACACTAAGGTACAATTTACCCTTTTTCTCGATAATAATGAAATGCTGGTCTTGAAAACGATTCTTCAGACATTAATTATTTTATTTTATTGGCTGTCATGTGGACTATTTTCACAAATGTTCTACGTGGAAATATATAGAAGCAGTACGTTTAATCCGATCAAGCTTCGTGGTTTTATTGTTCACTTGTCATATATTTGAGTATTCAAGAAATCTCTGCTCGACAACTACACATTTTACTTTAAATTAAGGATTATTGAGCTGTATTAATACTCGACTGCAATTTTATTTTTTTATCAACAAATTTAATGTAGTTTTCTGTTGTTATCAACTTCACGTGACTCGAATTCATTTCTTAAATATCTTTCACATAAAAATTTGGTAAAGCATTAAATATAAATTATTTTTCTACTTCTTCAGTTATATAAGTACCTGTAGACGGGAATCACAATGTTACTAATTCTATCTTTATGTATAAAGCATTCAATCTTTGTAAAAAGGCCAAGGGAGGTACAGATTTTTATAATAGACAGCATTAGCATGCAGTAAAATCTCAGACTCTCCTAGATCCATCTCAGTAGTGGCCTTCCGCCTGGAGAATGGACATGATTGTCTTGTTAAACATCTACACGTTATTGGTATACATAACAGTTCCTTTGTGCAACCAGAACTCTAAGATGGACAAATATCATTTGCTATGATGTTCTTCATTGAATGAAGAATACTCATACAGCAGATATTGGGGGCTAGAGAGTTGATGAAAGCGACTAATTTTCTTTTATTTTTATACAGTCACAGTTTTAATGTAATTGTTATTGTTATGAGTTATTCTTTTGTTCTGTTTTGCATTCCCTCTTTATGCTCTTTGGTGAATAATTCAACTCTTTAGCAGTGCTTATAGCATTTTTAGATTACTTGATGCATTTCTTACACAAAGAAATACGCACTGTACAAAAAGTTGCATAAAAGAGTCTCTCAATGTCATTATATTTTCATTAATAAACGATGTTTTAACATTATTATACACCGAGTAAGCAAATTATAAGATATAGTTCAACCACCAAAAAATGGCAAGCGGCCAAGACGGATTCAAGAAAAGCAGTGTATTACAGGAGAAAGGTAATTTCGGAGGGAGTTTAATTGCAATAAAAATATTTTTAATTGTCTATGATTAAAATTTTGAATTACATAATATGAAAAAAAATTAGGTGAAAAAAAAAATTCTACAATAATTATTAAACTTTTCTCTTTCCAAATGGATTATCGTCGCATATCTAACTAGCATAACTAACAAATAACAGATTCATCCTTTTCCGCTTTAAAAGGGGTTTTTCGTTTCCATATAATCAACAGTCGAATTATACACTTTTATATTTATCGAGAACGACACAAATTCTCTCTCAGTTTCTGAAGAAGGAACTATATATGTATAAATATACATTGCATAATTTTAAAGATAATTTTAAAAGATAATGTAATAATAACCTGTCTGAAACTGTGCAATTTTTCATAGCATTTTATTCTTGATAAATAACAATAATTTTTTAAGACAGTTCTATTTAAACGATGTCGATTAACACGGCTTCCAACAATTACCATGTCATTACAATGTCCCCTATAATTCTTATCTGTTTAAAAATTGAACAGTTGATATTGATGTATTATTCCACTGCAGCTATGTATCTCTTAATCACTTAAGATAAAATCGTCATGATACGTATATTTTGTAGCATATACATTTTTTTAATCTTATTTCCACTATTCTAAATCTGTAGATTTATTTCAATAAATTTTGTGACTTAACTATGTTTGTTTTTAACAATACGTAAAATTATTCTATATACTGTTTAACTATTATATTATATACTTTTATAATAAAAATTATATTATATAATTTACTACTACATAAAATTATAAACATTTAAATGTAAGGAAATTTCCAAACAGTATATGGAATCAATCAATCCCACTTAATTATTTCCCAATAATTTATTCGGGAACTCATTAATCCAATTATTTCAGAATAATTTTCCTTAATATATCAATCACTTAAAGAATATTTTTAAATAGCTATGAAACAGTAAAACATATAATATGGATTTGTCTAGTAGAAAAAAAAAAAATATTACAGAAATATTTTATTAAATATTTTTGCTTACAAACAAGCTCAAATGGCCCTTTTTTTTTGCCTGGCTCATGCTTTTTTTAAAGTTTTGTTGATTTAAAATAATTAAAATTGTGAAACTACATTTGAAAGGAATTTAATATATTAAATAATGTAATCGATTACTTGTATTTTCACGGAATTATGACATTTATTTCTGCAAATATTTCAATCTATTATCCAATAACTTTCGTTATGCAAAATCAACTGAAATTAATAAAGCAAATACAAATAAATATAACTGAATTGCGAAACTCAAAATGTGAAAAATAAATAAAAATCAATTCATGCGAAATACGAAAATAAATGCGATGAAATGCGAAAAATAAATTCATCAAAACAAAGAAATGAATAAATAAATAATAGCTATAAAAACGCCAGACATCAACGAAAATCACTTTTCAATATGTACCTTCACTACATATTTCAATGCACAATTTAAGGAATATATTTCAATCTCAACAAAAATATTTCCTGTTAAATGTCATGCACAATGACGCATATAAAAAGGCACAGAGTTATCAAAGTATATTACTGTTTGTAAAATAAATGCGATAAAATACAACAAATAAATTCAGGAAAACCAAAAAATGAGTAAATAAATGTTAGCAATAAAACCACAAGACATCAACGAAAATCCCTTTTCAATATGTACCTTCATTACACAATTTAGTAAATTCGTGAAAACCAAAAAACGAATAAATAAATATTCGCTATAAAAAGTCCAAACACCAACGAAAATTACTCTGAATATGTGACTTCATTACATATTTCAATACAGAATTTAAGGAATATGCTTCGATCTCGACAAAAACATATTATTTTCAAAACTCATACAGTATGGTGACACATAAAAATCACAGAGTTATTATAGCATATTTACTTATAGTATTTTACGAAAATCACTTTTCAATATGTGACTTCATTAGACATTTCAACACAGAAATTAAGGAATACGTTTCAATCTCAACAAAAACATATTAGGTTAAAAAATCAGGCACAATGACAGCACATGAAAAAAGCATATAGGATATTTACTATTTGTAAAAAAAAGACAACATTTATGTTTACTAACAATGAAAAGACAGTCCACAAATTAATTGTGCTACAAGTTTGCCCTGAATCGTCAATTCCTGCTTTCATCTTCATCTCACGCCTCTTTCCTCGAATTTCTGAGAAGAAACTTTTAATTCATTTCCCGCCTCCCATTCATTTAATTCCACAACAACAAAACCCACTTTCTTCATCTGAAAGGGGCCTCCACTGTCTTCCCAGAACAACAAGCAAAACCAAAAATCATCCATTTCCCAATTACATTTTCACTGCCTCTCTCTTTTGTCTTGTGCATATAACAATATCGATTTTGCGAAATCCTTCACGTGCGACTTTTGCTTCCTTGAAAAGGGTCCCGAATCATCTCCGTAAGCAGGACAATTTCCTGTCCCCTGAAATTCCCGCGCGTCATCCGTTTAAGCGTGCCGGAAGTAAACACGGTGCAAAACATGGGATACAGGACAAGGGAAAAGCATTTTAATTCTGGTGCTGGTTCCGGTTCTAAACACGGTTCCCCCGAATGTGTGGAAAATTTGAGAGTGGATTTGTTTTGCTTCCGCGAGATTGAATGAGGTGGTTGACTGCTGGTGACAGAGCAGTACATGAAAAGATGCACAATGTCTTTTTTTCTTGATTTTCTTTGGAAAAAAAGTAAATTGCTGTTGTCCCTGAAGAATATTCCTTAAAAAAGTCTTTAGTTTTTTATTTGGTGTTGTCCTGAAGAATATTTTTTTATTGTTGATTGCAACTAACAATGCTTGACTTTTGTTAGAGTGTTGTCCTTGAAGAATATTTCTTTAGGTTTTATTGTTGACTGGAAGCATTTAACAAGGATCTCAAGTCTAAAGTTATTTAACAATGCTTGATTTGGTGTTGTCCTGAAAAATATTTTTTAAAAAAAGTCTGTTTTTAATGCTGATTTGGTGTTGTCCTGAAGCATTTAACAATGCTGAAGATTTCTTCAATGCTTGACTTTTTGTTAGAGCTTGACTTGTGACTTTTTTGAACAATGCTTGAATATTTGTTGTCCTGAAGAAAAAAAGTCTTTAGGTTTTATTGTTGACTGCATTTAACAATGATCTGAAGTCAAAAGTTATTTAACAATGCTTGATTTGGTGTTGTCCTGAAGAATATTTCTTTAAAAAAAGTCTTTTAGTTTTTATTGTTGATTGCATTTCTTTAAAAAATGAACTCAAGTCAGTCAAAAGTTGCTATTCTGAAGAATATTTCTTTAAAAAAAATGCTTGATTTGCATATAACAAGTAATATAAAAAAAATTTTTTTGTAAGTTCTTTTTTTCACTATATTGCAGAAAAGTCCTT
Source organism: Caerostris extrusa (assembly GCA_021605095.1). Classification (NCBI taxonomy): domain Eukaryota; kingdom Metazoa; phylum Arthropoda; class Arachnida; order Araneae; family Araneidae; genus Caerostris; species Caerostris extrusa. Next base: position 97,792 of record BPLR01000660.1, read on the forward strand.
TACAAATAAAGTTGAAATTTTCCTCTTACATCTGACGCCATCTATTATTAGATACAGGCAACTTAAATCTAAAAAAACTAAAATTAATGAATTAAATTTAATTACTGAATTAATATTTGAAAAACTGTATTAAAAAATATGTTGCTGTCTGAAATCCACCACAAGTTCAAAAAAATGTATTTGAACTTGAGTGGATGAATAAAAGTTTTTTTTATTAGCGATTGAAAATTTGAACAAGATATATATATATAGGGAGAGTGTGAACTAATAGTAGGAATTGAAAAATATAACTCACATAAAGTATAAAAATGTCTTACGCAATATTGATAAATTATTAATTTTTTTCCTTTTCTCAAATTTTGCTTAAATTATTAACAAAGAAATGCATTTTAATTTTGGTGCTGGTTCCGGTTTTAAACACGGTTCCCGAATGTGTGGAAAATTTGAGAGTGGAATTGTTTTGGCTTCTCCGAGATTGAATGAGTAATATGGAATAGTGCAGGAAAAGATGCACAATGTTCTTTTTTTTTTGAGTGTTTTTCTTTTGGAAAAAGTAAATTAGTGTTGTCAGTAAAGAATATTCCTTAAAAAAAAGTTTTTAAGTTATTGTTGGTTGCATCTAATTATGATCTGAAGTCAAAAATTATTTAAAAATACTTGATTTGTATACAAAAAAAATACAACTAACATAAACTATAAATATCTATACACCCTACGCAGAATTGATAAAACAAGTAATATAAAAAAATTTTGAAAGACACTTCATACTTTTCCCCCTCTATTGCAGAAAGTTCTTGCAGAAAGTTCCTTTAGAAATAACTTACATTTTTTTTTAAGTTTATTTCGTACTATCTATTGGTAGATATATGCAACTTAAATCTAAAAAAAAAACTAAAAATTAATTAATTAAATTTAATTACTGAATTAATATTTGAAGAAAAACACTATCAATATGAAGTGTCATACATCTACTACAAGTACAAAAAAAATGTATTTAAAACTTGAGTGGATGAATAAAAAGTA